>DWMR01000747.1:0-11217 GCA_018245355.1 Dalla costala | reverse complement strand
GCCAAATCCCCAGTACAAACATTTATCAGCTAAACAAATGTTTGGCCCCGGCTGTGGATCGAACCCGGGACCCGCAGCTCGTCAGTCGGAATCACTAACCAACGAGCCACGAAGTTCCATATTTAATGTTCTTATCTCATTTTATAGAGGCTTTTTTTCCTTTGTATTTTTTTGAAATTTCCAAGTTGCATACAGTTTTATAGCAGTTCCAAAAACTGCAACCCTGAACATGGTCACACCAGCCACGTTTGGCGGCACGCCGCGTCCTCTTTGTGGCGGGCTGGTTTGCATTTTTCCACATATTGCTTACAAACATTGTGGAACGTAAACATTTCTTGGCTGCCAGAGTGCTTATTATTTGGAATTGTTCAATTTTTACGTAATCGCATTGTCTTTACACGAAGTTTACGCGTAAAAGATCTGAGAGCAGCGTTTTTTTACAGGTAACGATTATAATTTATTTGTGAATTCTGAAGAAGCTTTATGTCCATCGCAAAACGCGTATGCATGTAGAACATAAAACAAATCAATATAATATACCTACCTATATATAAGTACTTAAATTAAAGGAATACGTTGGTTACACACACACACATGGTCACAGTTATATTGGTATTTTCTCAGGGACATCGTAGGAGGATAAAATTGAAAATGCGATTCAATGCGGCACAATTAGTATATGCCTATGACCCAATACCAAGGTTCCGTCACTCTTCGTTTGCGTTTTAAATGCCTACTGCTGACACACGTACATCGTTTACATCATGAAGTAGGTACGAGCAAAGGGAAGCCGCGCTCGCGCCTGTGCGAAAGTGCAATTTTTGTTCGAAATGCCAAAACTACGTGCCAAAAACACTAATTACGTACAAAAAACATACGTAACCAAAAATATGTGCATAAAAATTTATTTTTAAATAAGGTAGGTAAGTATTAAAAATTATAGGTATTGTAGATATATGGATGTCAACATATTATTTCAGCCATGACAAAGGTACAAAATTCAATGAAAGAAAAGGAAAATTGTGTTTAAGCCCATAAAGCATTGTAGTAATTCGTATTACGTCTCGCTAGATCATAGAAATTTACATTCAAATACGAGTAACTCGAGTTCCCGCCCCTCTGCTGCTCAGCCGATTCAAATTTAGGTACCCTGTTATTTTATATCTGTGTATGCACATATATTACCGTAATTGATTGTTCTTATTTAACTCGAAACATGATTACGATGCTATGCGAGCTATACGGTTGGTTTTAGTTAGTAAACTTACTAACTGGTCAAATAATGATAGGCTGAACTAAAAATGTATAGTAAGGGCATCTAATATTTACTCGCAAATTTTATTTTATTATCACATTTTTTATGTTACATAAATACTTGCTTAGATTGTGACAAATCGTGATTAACTACGAACTAATAGTAGTTCTGCCTTAGGGTAGCATCAAAAGATAAATTGACCCTGAACCGGCTGTAAATCGTAACTAATATCGAGCTCATTAGTCAGAGTTAACAGGTGATGTGCAGTGTGGCGGAATTGTCGGCTGTTCGTAGTCCGTAGCGTAGCAGCCTACCGAACTCGTAGCACAGTGAGAGATGAACATACCATTTTAGCTTATTCGCTGATATACCTACTAAAGCATGCATGACAATTGTATATGTAATGTATGTAATTGTATATGTGAGTGGTGGTGGTGGTGGCCTAACAATTACTATGCCTAGGCCTCCGTTGTCACAGACTAGTGCCATGCAACGGGCTACTAAAGGGTTGTGCCCATCTTACTTTTCTTCTTTTCTTTACTATTACAGTCACGGGAACCATAGCAGAAGCTTATAGGGAGTAGAGCGGTAGCGGTGGCGGCGGGCAGGAGCGGGTCGTGAGTGTTTGCTCCGCAAACAGCGCGCGCTCGAGTTCGCAGCAAATATCGTTCGAGTGCCACTCGCCCACGATACCGCCGCGCCGGGGCCGTGTTCGAACTGTGCTTAAATCGCTATTACAATATTTTCTACGTTACCTTCTTTAGACGTATATTTGCGAAGACTTGATCTTCAATAACCACTCGAGTCTCATATCCATATCCGTAAGCTTTCCGTACCTTATTGAGGGGGTAGTATAAATACAAGATGATTGCTGCTTTTGACACAAATTTCAAGGGAAGTGTTATTTATTGAAAACTGTGCGTCAATTCAAGCAGATACATGCGTTAATACACACCATGTGGACGGACAACTTGCAATGACTACACGTATACTATATACTTTTCCGTAACAACGACAGTTAATGATAATTATACAAAAAAATTGCTTCCCTTTTTAGTAAGAGAAAAATTTATTACAAAAAAAAGATTACCATTTTCAAAAAGGTAGCTGCAATAGCTTAGGAACTGGATAGAACCTACGAAGAATTTGGTACATTAATTTTTACATTCAATCTTTCAATTTGCTAGTAGAAAATGAACTTTCATTTACAAGGTCTCGGTGATTTTGTAGCGTAAGCGGACTCGTTAAAATTGGTTCTTGTTTATGGGCTTGGCGCGCCCTGATAAGCCTTTAGTTATTAATTAAGCTATGAATATAATTACGGATCTTTCTTATAACAGTTCGTTTACGCTGCATTGAGATATTTAGTAAACTGTAAGGTAATATTCTTCTATTTTACTAAAGGGTAAATTAAATTCATAATATTGTTACTGATATAAATCTAAAGAGATTTAAATGGTATTTCCCTTGCTATTTCGGGGACATAACAATCTATTAATGCGGTAAAAATAGATAAAGTAACATTCATGTATGTTCTAGTTGAGAGGTGATCTTAGTTGGGGGAGGTTAGTACGTAAAGCGGTTTGTATTATAAACCTGCTGTTCTGGCAATAAACTCTTTACTCTATAATAATTTACCATTGATTACATTATGACCTTACAATATGACCAAATCACACCAAAAATTGCAAGCGAATTAAAATTCTTCTGTAACCAATGTAACGAAATATTTAGTTTTTTGTATTCCGTTTTCCTATTTGCTCTATCTGGGCCTTTTTGACGATGCTTGCACGATCATCCTTTCTCAGAAACGTTGATATGACAAAAAACGCAAGTACGTACACGCACCTTCCATTATTGAAATTGGCTGTATCTAGATTTTAGCAAAATATGCGCATAAATATTTTGCAGGTAAATATTAACGATTGTAGGCAGAGAATTATCACATCCGCGAAGGTTTAGGCGGTAACCTGACCGTATTTTATATTCACTTTAGGAAAAGGTTTAAATTTACATTTGGCTCAGTGTATTTGTTGGAAGTGCCCCTAGCTCAACGGCTATTATGTTTCTCGTAAGTGATCGACAAAGTTAACTATTAAATATCAGTCGTCGCAAAATCTCAAAACACAATAGCCACTTACTTACTTCTTTACTGTAGCAGCGCGCTGGTGTATGATTCAGGCCTTCTCAGTCGTAAGGATGAGGTAAATGAGTTTAATCAATATATACTAGAGCGCATTATGTAGCAGTCTTCACGAAGATTGGCGGCGGCACTTTCTAGAGGTTTACACGAATACGCAATTTAAAAAAGCCATACACAGAGCTGTAAGAAAATTCACTGACTTACGAAAACGCTTCGCACGCCATAAAGTCCTTATTCTTAGGACTATACATGCCTCTGAGGTCGAGGGTTGGAGTCAACCACCCCGTAGCCTGACTTAGCTCCTTATGCCTCCTTTTCTTTGCTTCTTGTGAAAGAGAAAAAAACTATGTTAGCGAATGGAACCGAAATAGTGTTTAGTGGGAAAACAAAAACTGTAACATAGGACAAAAGGTCATATCAAGTGCAAAGTTGATAATATTTTTTTTACTTAGGTGAAGTTATCTTGTAGCTTCGAAATAGATTTAGTTTTATAAGTGTTACAAAAGATTAAGCGGCGACGAAATGCTTTTTTAGTGCGCTGGTTATAAGGAATAAGCCTCCATCCCACTCCGAGGTCCAACGTTTGAATCATAGGCAGCTGTGAGTATTCGAAGTGATGATGTCAGCATTGTCCGTTTAATTATTATGGCATTTCTTATAATGTAGATTCTGTACAATTTCAAGACCATATTAATCCCGAAGTT
Organism: Dalla costala; assembly: GCA_018245355.1. Classification (NCBI taxonomy): domain Eukaryota; kingdom Metazoa; phylum Arthropoda; class Insecta; order Lepidoptera; family Hesperiidae; genus Dalla; species Dalla costala. Next base: position 7,115 of record DWMR01000747.1, on the reverse strand, counting down.
ACTAAAAATAAGCTCGACAAATTAGTTAAAAAAACGTACCTCGATAATTCTACAGCCGTTTTCATTTCTCAACAAAATTTTATATTTACGAATTGAGTAAGACACTAACTTATTTTGAATGCCAAAAGAATGGAATACGAGCAGTAAAAGGAAAAGTATAAAAGTTGTTTTATTGTCACTCCTCTGAACCACCTGCTACATAATGAGTTTACGTTATTTTAGATCGTTACCAATATAACCCGCCGATACGGATTTTTAAATAACCTCTCTTGTTATTGAGTCAATACGACTAGGTAGTAGGTAGGTACTTATTATTGTAAAGGAATTGCAAAAATGGAGATTACAGTTTTTTGAAACGCTTTTACGTTCTTTGTTCAGGATTCAGTAGGGACAGTCCTGTGCTACGAGGGATGCCGGTTGTGGTGGGTGGCCGGGTCTTATCCTCCACCGAAGTTTAGCTTGACCATCCGACAAATGCTACTAGATGAATACTGATGAAACTGATTATTTTTGATTTCTATTTGTATCTTCATTTGTTGGCTGTACCAAGTGAATGTAATGATGTAATTTAATCCATGTATATATTTAATTTATACCAGTTATTACACGTGAATTTGCCTGCCTTAGTTTTTTTCTATGCTTTTATTAGCTTCACCTGTAGTATGTATCTATCAAACAAAGTAAGAAAACCTTTCATCGTTAATTTCATTGTAAAAAAGCGTGGGGAGTTCATTGATATGTTACTTTATACGTCCATGATCTTACTTATCTTCTTATGAATTTAGAGTTATTATTGTAAAAAAAGCACCCCACGCTTTTTTACAACAAAATTAATTTTTCAATATTATTTTCTACTTTTCATTACGGATTACAATTAAACCGTGTTTTTTTCAACTATAATTTAATATCCCTTAAATGTCATATCGACACATCTTTGAAAGGAACTTATACTATATATATATATATATATACTCGTAATATTTGCGTCATATGAGTTTTATACGCGACTAAAATTTTTGCACGGTACGGCAACATCTGGTTGAACCAGATGTTAGATCTCGAGAATTCCGATCGCACGTACGTGACGCCGAAAGAGTTCTGGGTCGAATATTTCAAATTTATTTAAGCGGTCATTTCTGCATTGTTTGTCACCGAACGCTAAAATATTTGCGTAGGGACATATTTGTACGAAATTTTAAGCACGTAAAGTTATCTGACCTATTTCGCTAACGGGGACTACGACTAAGCAGTGGTCAGTAAAGTTGTTTACTGGAAAAGTGTCTGTATCTATTTGTTCAGTAGGTAGTAGTCGTTGCCTGCGACTTTGTACGCATGTTAATTATTTTACATTCAAACTTCCTTTCCTTCCTTACCTACTTCCTTAGAATTTCTAAAATTTTTTTCTTAGTCAGACTACGTTTTTATGAAACTAGCTGATCCGCGCAGCTTTTCCCGCGAAAAATATCTTTTATTCTTTTTGGATTCTTTAAATTGACATTACTTTTTTATTTTTAAGTCGATTGAAATAACGAACCCTAAATGTTAAGTGAAGCTTCCTACAATACATTGGTGAAAACCTCACCCAAATCGGTTAAGTCGTTTCTGAGAAAAGCGCGCACAAACGCACAGACAAACCGACAAACAGACAAAAATTCTAACAATCATTGTTTTTTGTTCTATTACGTTAATAAAGGTTAATATTCTGTGATTTATTTACATAGCTACTCGAAGTTTACCGATGATTACAAATTCTTTTAAAAGTGTTATGGTACGTACGTACCGCAGTGGCACACGTGTGTCTGTTTACTTTCACAAACACATAATTACCGTAGTAAGTATATTGAAACAACTCTACATAACGACACGTTCCCATATTGTATTGTAGGTAGGTATTATTCAGTACGAGTTGGTTGACCGAGCTCGGAAATGTTTTGTTATAATATCCAAGTTGTTATAGTATCAAGTAGGTTTTTTTTTATTGACTAATACTAGGTATAACGTTAGCGTAATGCAAAAAATCTTATTTTTATAGTTAATAAAAGAACCCTAGAATAGAATAGAATAGAATATTCTTTATTTGTATACATCAAGCAGAACTTTACAAAAAAATACACAAAAAACAAAAGTATACAAAAGCCTTATCGCTAAGTAAGCGACACTAGACACTTATCTAGATATAATCTCATAACTGCATCCATTTTGAAATTCCTATAGCCCTGTTAGTGGTGTCCACCGTATGTGATCGACAAAGTTAAGCAATGTCTGACGCGGTCGTAAAGTGTTTTACGCATCTACTATGCCTAAAATGGCACCACGTTTTCGATTTTCGCAAGCAGTAGGGCCCGGTTGTTATCGTCAGGTGGCAGTCGTTAGCGTTAGTAGTTGGGCGTTCGAGCTCTGGATACTCCTAATCCTGGAGCAGCGTCATTTTATTTTTACTTTTTATCTACCTTTTTATTTCTACCTTTTCGACCGGGCGAACCGTACACAGGTTCTACCACCTGGCAAAGTTTCGTTGTAAGGAGAGAGTCGCTAATGGGCTGAGTTGGGGCCATTATCATTTAATTGGAACATAATACACATTTCAATATTAATATTCAATACCTACCCATTCAAGAATAAAATACTTTGGCGTAGAAGATCTCGAAGGTTGTTGTATGTAAACATTCCTTTCTTACCCATCCGTCTTTATAGTTGTTTCGCCTGGGGGGGTGTTGTTATCGGGACCTGACTCAGCATGCAATAAATTTGTATTGCTTTTCTACATGTAGAAAACTCGTTCTCTACGCCCGTACCCATACAGTTACCGCCCGCCTAGAGTGTTTTTCTTATCAAGTTTCACGGATACTTAGACAAAGCCAGTTGTGGTGCTCTCCGCTCCTATGCGTGGGTCTAGTAATGGTTTTATCTTAAGTTTGCATAAAACTATGCAAATGTGCGTAATCTCATGCAACCTGCTTAAAGTTAGCAAATTATTTTAAAAGTGTCATACCGCAATGCCACAGGTCCACACCACATCTAAGTATCTTACAGTCTAAGCTGGCCTTACTATTCTCATAAATTTGTATTTTGAGACTACTGCGTAGCTTAGTAGGTAGAGAACGTTGGTGAAGAAAGATTGTAGGGCTCTGGGCTCGATTGCCGCCAGAGGCAGATATTCATGTAGCAGTGTTTGTTATATATATTTAGTCCTTATTGTAATGTCCTAATGCCTTTTCTAGAGTTTTGGTCATTTTTGAGGCAAGTGTGTAGAAGTTACAATTTAAAAGAGGAAAGGAGAAACTCGTAAATGCAGTATTTCTGTTATAAAGTGGAGTGTTTTAACAGACTTGAAGTGGAAGAACTCGAGAAGTTTTTTTACTATTCTTAAGGAATTAGTTACAACGCCTTGGTATATTGGCAACTTTTGCCTTCAAACTTTTTTAATAGATATTAAAACTAGTAATAGGAATTTAACTTTTTATTTTATCAGAGTTATCTCATTCGATAAATTAGTTAACTTCGTGCTTAACTCCCCAATTACAAATTGGTTTTAAAATAACTTTAGTGAAAACCGCCAGCGCTAGATGTTAAGTCAAATTTAATCGTAGTATTTATACCTACCTACATAGAATAAAACAATAATAAAGTAAAGATGTTTGCGATTATGTATGTAATTGTGGAGTTCTTAATTTAAAATGCATACAGATTGCTAATAGTTGGTATAGCCACAGGAATAGTGCAAAATATAACTTTGAGATCGTTTCATTTTCCAAATGTCTTTGTTTACCAGTAGACGTATTATGATTGTATTAAAAAAAATATAAAAAATATTGCAAATTTTATATAAAACGCTTAGCGTGTAATAGTTTGAAAGCAGCGCTGAAGCTTTCATTGTCGTCTAAAGTTCACTGCAGAGGATATCTAAAAAATCAAGGGACACGAGAAGAGAGGGCACGTCTTAAGTGTGAGCGTCGCGACGAATGCGTGTGTGGGCCGAGGCACCCCCAGCGGGAGTGGAAGTGGTTGGGGCGGGGTGTATCGATCCCCTTTGGGCGCGTGCGCCGCGGCGGGGGAGCGGGCGGCTCGCCACGGCACCGGGCCACCCGCGCAGTCCGCAGCCGGTCGCCTCGCGAGCGACTGCCGACGAATTTGCCCCGCGCCACACAACGCGCGTCGACGCAACGTTTGACATTTCAGACGCAGCGCGCGGCAACACTAGAACAACCTCAAACGGTCTCCTATCAGGAATTGCCCTAGTGTTATCACTTTGCTCCTATTGGATATTTTCAGTAGTTCAAGGATACTTTTAGGGAAAACTTTATCCCGAACTTTAAGTTAGTGGGTACTGAATTTTCTAAACTTAAACTTAACTTTAAAAAAAAAATTGGATTGAAAACTGTGCGTTAAATGTCATATCGTAGAGAGATTTAGTGTTGTAAGAAATAACAAAAAAGTTAAGTGCTTAATCGGCATCTTAAGTGATCGTGTCTGTGACTGAAAAAAACAGACATCCGGATCGTAGCTCACGAGTTCACGGCTCGTTAACCCGGCGGAAGAGAAAAACCGAAAAAGGAGGTCTTCGGTTGCGTCCGTTCATCGGAGTGATAAAATTTATGACGAACGGTAAGGAGCCTGTAGTGATAAGGGTCGGCGCGTTATCGCAGCGCGTGGGCGGGTATATATCATACTGCCGAACGCGATGTTAATTACTGCGGCCGCTCTCCCAGAGGGTTTGTCTCTACGTAAGTGACTCTTATCAGATGACTCCAGAACGTCTTCATTTTACGATAAAATAATTACATCTTCGGAAGAAAGTATTTCTTTCGTGGTGGTATTTCGTGCGTGGTTCGTGGTGTATGACTTTCTTTACCATTGAAGACATTTTAATTGTTTACATTACGTGATTGCAATAACTCCGCGCTGCGTTTCCAGCAGGGTTGGAACTCCGGACCTCTAGAGTCGGAAGCTGAAATCTTAACAACGGAGGAACCTGTCTGCTTGAGAGTTCTCCATAAACTTTACAAAGGCGTTTGAGGGCTGCAATCTACATTTGGCCAGCGTGAACTATGGCTTAACGCCTCTTTCTTTATTGTGAGAGGAGGTCCGTGCTCAGTTATGGGGTCAGTGATAAGTTGTTGATGATGACGAACATTTTTTTAGTGTCTGATAATAACAGGTATTAAATACTACTCGTATACTCGTATTACGGCGTGAGTATTTTAATATAAATTTAAATATGTTTTGATTTTGTATGTCGGTAGCAATTCTATAATCTTATGTGGAATTAATTTTGGAATTTGGAATTTTGGAATTAATAATTAACGGACGTAATTGTAATATCCATAGGGACTCTTACGCGTACTAGATACTTAAAGATCAACGCCGACACAACATTTGCATAAAGTTCAAAGATCATGCATTTTTGGTTGTAGTATGTATTTTTCATGTGCTTGTGAGAACGTTATGCCAACGGTGAATCATTGAGTTGTACAACTAGTCGACATGTTAAATAGTCCAGCGAATGGCTGCGAGATTTAATATAATAAGCGAAGAGTGTTTTACCCGGTTGATTGCAGGGTTTTGTTGAACTCTCCCCGTTTAAGCCTTTTCATGTAGGGTCTTCAATCAAAGTAAATATCCTTTAAGTCGCGGGATTAAACTTTTTCTAAAATCTTTTCACATTTTAAATAAAATCTTTTCAAAATGATTTATCTGTTAAACATTTCTCTACTTTTGGCAAGAGGTTGCAAAAATGATAAGGCTGAATTGAAATTCCGAGATGGCATACACTCTCTGGAATAAAAAAAAACGCCTGAGCGGGCGGCATCCCAGACCATAGCGAGTTCAGATTGTGTGAAAATTTACGAGCATGTCGTATGTCTTGCTGAAATATTAGTAAGTTCGGAAGCGGGTATGGGGCGTTGAGCATCGAAGGGCTTAGATGGACTCGCATTGACCTTTTCCTAATGGACCTTAATCCCATGAATCTGATATCGTGATATTGTATCGAAAGTGGCGATCATTAGTCTGATTAGACAAAAGGTCACAAAGTTTTTCTGTTAAATTACTATGTATAATATACAGCTTTTCTGAATAGGGCTCGTGCTTCCGTAATGAAATATTTTTTCCGGTTTAACGCATGAAAGACTGCTTTTTGGAAAGTTTCTTTGACAACTTTTTCGTTCAGCGCATGTGTACGGTAGCATGAATTCTTTTGATAGGGGTGTCGATGTGATGTATGGCATAGTAACAAAAATTAACAAAATAATTTCAGCATTTACATAAAATAAAACCTTAACAAAAAGTAAAAAGATTATTTTCGAGTTGTAAAATATTTTCAAAGAAGTTTTAATTCCATACCGATGACAGGAGTCGATTTCTCCGAAAGTTTCGACATCTAATTGCTTTTCCTTAACTTGAGGGCTTTTATTATCCCTGATTGGCGACTGCGACGACGGTTCAGAAAATAAATACACAATATCTTTGCAAACCATTCTTTTGTCAGCATAATGGGGTGGGTGTTATTGTCATCCCCGTTCGAGCCTGAGACAATACACCCGTTTTTCACAATGTTTTCCTTTACCACCATAGTACAGAATATCATCGAGAATAAAGTAGATGCAATGGAGCCAAAAATGTACCTACCTATTTTTTTTTATTGTTGTCTCAGTAGGTTCAGCTAGGCCAGCGCTAGGGGTGTTTCTATTTGGATGCATCATTTTCTGTGGTCATGTACTATGTATTAATAGTCACTTGAGGCATTTCATTTAAGTCCTCCAACCAGCTTTTAAAAGAAGAGTGTGAGTGTGTTTACGTTTATTATACCTATTAGTTACCAAATAATGGCTTTTGATTCGAATGTAATTTATTCGGTATGAAACTACAGTCATGCTCCATTGTTCCATCAACTTTTAACCAACCATTTGTAAAACCAATCATAAAACCATCATAGATTGCCAAGAACAACCACACAATATTACGAGTATTATTACTATTACTTATTCAATTTAAAATATTATAATAATATATGCATTTTACACCTTTGAGAATGAATGAAAATATCCAGTAATCGTGAGTTTCTAACCGTTGGCGGGTCTGTTTTTTAACCGACTTCAAAAAAGGAGGAGGTTCTC
>DWMR01000746.1:0-11217 GCA_018245355.1 Dalla costala | reverse complement strand
GGTGCACTACTAAGCACGGGTCTCCTCTCAGGGTGAGAAGGGTTAGGTCATAGGAAAGGTAGAGTAAGTAGATAGTTATAAAAGTACATACCAGCAAAAGATATACAAGAATAAAATATACTTATGGTGATTAATGAACCGAAACGTTCGTTCTACGTCAAAATGTACTTCGAAATAGCATATTCTCTCGTGATCAGTGGAATAGCAAGTTGGTTTATTGTGAAAGCCGTTTCATGCATAATGTTAAACTCGATCGAAAGGGTTAAGGCAAGATTACCAGTGTTGTACTACCAGCGGTGTTTGCTATCACATCGCTGTGGATATGGATAGGTTTTACTCATTAGACATTGTTGCCGCGAAAACTTATAATGACGACGTCCCACAAAACAAAAGAGTCACAATATGCACTCACATACTGCATTGTTCCACCTTTTATTGAATTCGATGCTCATTAAAAACTGTATGGAACATTACGAGATGATTTAACGCTCATTTACTTTTCATTCCGTAGTAAAAAGAAGGTGGGGTGGAATCAAAAGTAATTTAGCAGCGTATTGCTGTTTCAATTTGATGTAATTTTAACGATGTAAATTAAGAAAATTTTCGTTTCATTGGAAAGTACGAGGTAGGTATTTAAATTTTTTAAATTTCATCAAACATTCTGCTAACTCTAATTAACATATTCACTGATTTCCCTGTCTACATAATATGACACAAATGCGTATGAGACGGTATACGAATTATAAATTAATTGGAATTTTAAACGCCCACGACGCGGCTGTATTGGTTTCTACATAGCTAGTAGTTTTTTCGTATGATATGACACCGCGATTAAAATGTTATGTTTTAGAGTGGTTGACTTCAGTGCAGCGTGTTTGAAAGCTTTGAGAAATTATAGACGCCGATTTCAACGATGGTAAGTACTTGTCTGCGACCCAGGCTCGTTAGACGGCTACAGAAAGAGACGCCAAGTTTAGTCTTATTCTGATTCTAGTAACAATTTTGCGGCAAATACTGATTAGGTATTTAACGGACGGAACTTAGATAGGCACTTTTCGCTCTAACATAACATATTATACATATTAAAATATAATATATAACATAGGGGTTTCATTCGTGAGTAAGTATGAATAGTGTAGCTTTTTATCAATGATACCAACATATATACATACAAACTTTACCTCTTTACAATATAAGTATCGATTATGCATCGTAACATGTTAGAAACAGGCACTGCCTATGTGTTTTACTCTCTACCTATGCATCAGCAAATTACACCTCACTAATGTGTGTAGTTGTCTGTGACAAAGCCCTTTATCGTATCCAGTCAGAATCTGTAATTTGAAGCAATTACAGAGTTAACTTCACTGAACATGTTTGAGGAGGCTAGAAGACGAGCATAATTTCATTTATTGTGAAAGTAGGTAGGTACTATAAGTAACTTAAATAACTATAATAAGTTTATTATAGTTATCGCAAAACTGGTTTTCTATAACTTACATCTCTCCAAAAAATTATACACTAATATCAAGCTGGCGAAATATTGGCGAATTTTCTGCTGTTGGAGTGTCCTTAGCTATTGAGTGGCAGGTGAACTAACTAACTTAAAACGTAATGATTCGAGTCGAGTGTCGAAAAATACCCACTCCTCCGTTTTAAACTTTTGTTGGTTTTTAGTTGCATTTGTTATTACTAGTCGATGGTAAATTCAATTAGCTCTACTCCATATGCGTGTTTGAATTGAAGCCACTGATATTGATGCTGATTTAATAAGCCCCAGTCATTTAATGTAGTCTGATCGGGGTCCGTTTGATACGTCGGTTTACAAATAATAATAATAATAAATATGTGAATGTAATTACATTGGGTTCTGAGACTATTATCGCTTTACAAATTACGAATTAGTTAAAGGTTAGTAATATTAATGATCCATTGTTCATTTTTTTCTCAGTCTAACCTTTGGCAACCTTTATTTTAGTTCTGTCAACAAAGTTATGTAAGGATAATGGAAAAATTTAATATAGTAATAACCAAATGGTGTTGATTTCAGCCAATTGAACCGTAGTAAACAATTTTTACCGCAGCATTAACAGGATAGGGAACGAACTTTGTCGGATTGAAAGTTATTTTAGCCGACCGACTTACCTAGAGATTAAAGTCTTCTTTGACGCAAACCGAAGATGGGTTCATAACGAAAACATTTGTTGAGTAGGCATTCTTATTTGTTGAGAAGTCATAATACTAATTGATTGGATATTCAACTAATAAAAAGTAAATTTCATACAGCAATATGTTAGGCCGCTATACGCTATTAATAATATGAACCATTTTGTCTATGAAACATATTCAGCACGGTACGAGGTTCACAATCGACGTGTTTTTGTACTTATAATTACTAGCTAATTATGATATTTACGTATGGAGCGCGCGCTTAGAAACAACAATGCCGAATTTAGCACAGCAAAGAGTTAAATTTTTTTTCTTTTTAAATAGTGTATATCTCGGACACTACGCAGTTATATAATATGTCTGTTATGTACTGCGCAGAATTTTTTGTATATAATTAGCTTTCTATCATAATAGTGCCAATTAGAGAAAAATCTTGTCAAGGCGAACGTGATTAAAAGTAGCTGTCTACTTTGTCATGTTTATGTTTGATGTTGTAAAGTTTATTTTGTTCAAATCTTACTGTAATTTAAAAAAAATTAAAACGAGAATCTAGCCTCATTAAGTTTCTTAAAAAAATGTATTATGCTAAGCTTCACCTTAACGAAGCAATTTCATAACATGAATTACGCACAGTTTTTCGCTCAATGAACGAGTTTGAGCTTTGAGTTCACCTATTTAGTATTATGTAATGGACTCTCAATGCTCTAAGTAGGGACGGTCGCTACGTAATATTAAAGCATCTTTCTAGTTTTCCTTGAATGCTACACTTACGAGTTAATTAGGTTCCTATTTTTGTGCCAGTTCTTGCATCTTGAATACTTTTTGGGTATTTGGGTCAGCTTCATCATCTCAGTTTTTATTTGAAAACGAAACTGTGTGCACGGTATACAAGTCTAAGTAGTAATACTTTTTAATCAGACTTTAAAAAAGAGAGGGTCATTCAATTGGACTCTTTCTTTTTGTAATATATCACCGTTTCCAAATTTCTGTTCCGATTAATAATGTTTTGTTTTATTTGAAAGCTGCTACTTTTCGAGCGATTGATCTTATTTTTAGTGTCTTCCCATGACTGTGGAATACCTGGAACCCAACTCTGGAACATAGTCTGCGGATAGCATAGGAGAAAATACTGAGTGCTTCCAATGGCGTGCATAAGATGTAACCTTTTCTATGATCTAGAGTACACAGTAGTTAAATGTAAATATACAAAGCAGTAGTAGTAGGTATAAAAAAGTCGATTTCAAGTAAAATTTGTAAAATAACGATGCAATAAATCAATAGCAATTAATATGGTAACCAGCTTCGAATAGGATTAATACTTACTGGATTACTAACTGGACTATTACTTACTCATGTATCTACTAACAGGACTAACTAACACTAACGGTCCTAATCCCGGGCGGTTTTAAATATATTATTAAAAGTATGTTCATATCATATGAAATAATTCATACCAACAAACGAATACACATAGACAATGCCATTTTACCTTTATAAGCATCGTTGCTAACAACGACTCCTATATATTTCGTTTCGTGGACTCGTCGAATAAGATTATTGTTATAACTTTATTTGATTTTCGTATTTCATTCTGCCATTCTTGCAGGATTTGTCGAAATAATGCAGACTTCTATTGCTATTTGTCCAGAATAATATGATGAGCATTGAGCATGCAGTTTGAAAGTAAGCACGTTTTTAATAGGTTTATTTTTCTACATATTATTTATTGTATCGGAAATTTTTCAATTTCTGAATAAGTAAAAGGCAGTGTTCAAAAGTGTTTTAAGGTATCACTGCCTATACATTTTACCGTTTTTCATTTCCATCGTAATGTGTTATCAAACGAATAAATAGGCAATCAGTAAACGATGCATCCATCTTGGTCCACCGGAGTTCAAATAATACGTCAGGTTATCGCCAACACTAGATAAATAAAAGTATTTAATGCATGTCCTCATGTTTAGTAGCTTTGATCGCAATCGGTACTTGAATTGAATGGTTGACAGCCAGTGATTAAACTGCGTTGCTGCATCCTGTGAGATTAAGGTAAGCATGTAATCATTCCTGACGTATTGCACTATTTCACACTAATTAAACACAAAACAATATAATAGTGACTATCGGAGGTCGTCAACCAATTCCTTCATAACAATTTCTGTGTCGCATCATCTACACTATTATATTAGAAGTGAAATATAAAATTGCAGTAGGTACTTACTGCAATTACTTGGTAACTTACCAACTTACAATTTATAAAAAGAGTGCAATAATACAAATGAAGCTTCGAAGAGTATTTAACTAATGAAGCTAACTAGTTCATATGCCTCGAAACCGGCTGAATATCATCATAATTGCCTTCATCTTGTTTTCTAAGCCCATCCATCAAGGTCTAATGACCGTGATTTAGATGAGGCGGCAGCAAAAAGAAAATATTCGGACTGGTTCATTACATTTGTGTATTTATTTCAGATGAGTTATCCATTTTAAGTAAATGCTATTTAGTTATTTGCTCTGTATTGTCAAAATTAGTTTGTTTGTTTGATACACCATCACGGCTAAATCATGCAACTAATATTCATAGAATTTGGTAGCCAGATAGTCTGAGTCACGGAAAAGGCCATATTTTGATACTTTGAAGGATACTTTTGAACTCGAATATTTGTACAGAACCCGAGGGAATGACAACATCATAAATTTAACGCGGACGAAACCGTGGGCAGCTGCTAGTATATTATAATACATCAAATGAATGAAAATGAAGCCCAACTGCTAATTATTTTCTGAAAATTAGGTTCTGAACATTAATGACACTAATCTAGCTTAAACTTCAACAGTTTTTAATTATCGCAATGTCTTCCAATTTGTTATTTCTCAGTAAGCAAACTGAAGTAATAAAAAAATATCTGCCTTTAGTGTGTGCGGCTTGCATAGTTGATACCCCTCGGATTATATTTCTCATCTAAGCAGCATTTCGTTACCCATAATGAAATCCAGTCAAAGGAAAGAAAGAATTTAATTTAAGACGAATCAGAAAAATATTCAGCTGCCGCTCGCTAGTTATAAATCATTTGAATGCTAATAAATTCGACTAGCCCCAAGACCTCAGGTGGGAACAGATTTTCTCGCGCTCCATCTCTGTTTTCAGGAAAAAAATGAATATTATTCTGGTCTTTATTATTAAATTCTTTGATAAAGCCACGACGGCTTTGGGGTTTTACTTTATTATCATAATGGAATTTCATTTGTCTTACGTTTGATATTTGAACGGAGTGACTCATCCGTAAACAGCGGTTTTTACACAATCCCTAAACACAAGCATTAGTCTAATTAGTAAGCTTTGTGAATAATTGACACGGGAAGTTTAATTTTCGTTACAAAATTAGGAAATTTCGTAATTTAGCTTTATTAATTTATAACTTAAGTGTCTCAATCTCATCAAATATTAATTATAAAATTTAGAATTAGTTAGATTATGTCTTCCAAAAGTGGGATAATATGAGCATAACTATTGATAAAATTTGACGGTTTACTATACATACCGTGCAGATACTTGTTCTTAATATCATAATCAATCGACGAGTACTTTTTAATAAGCAAGTTTGCTTTAAAGCATTCCTAGGAACACTTTGAAACAGACATGCAGACATATCCAGACACAAAGAGACATATTGAAAAAAAAATGACGATAAAAATTAAATTCTATCGGAGTTTCAACTCCTAATCTCATTTGTTTTAAGGACTACTACAAGCCTCTAACAGACGGATGGAAATTTGATATCAAAGCGAAAACTTTAGTTCATCGACTTTGGAATCCTAAAACTATTTCCATTTCTATCAACGTTATTTCTCTAAGATACTTGTTAAATGGTAATTTGATTTTCTAGATGTCTCTAAATCGAATGATCCCACATATAGCGGTATTTAAATTCACATACATTAATCATTTCACATAGCTCTCGAGCTGGTATAATTTATTTTCTGAGCGTCAGTTGTCCCTATTACGAATGTATGAGCAATCCAAGTCATGACAGTATGAAGAATTAGAAGGATATGGTGAACCGCTTGCATCTCGGCAGAGATTGAGCTATGCAGCGGCGTAGAGCCACGAGCCACTAAGCGCCCAGTCGCACTCGGATGCCCGACGCGAGAACACGTCGCCGTAGCCCTAGCTGCTACTAGCTACGACGTAGCGCGCCTACGACATTTATTGCCAAGTGTCCATTTCTCTTGTTGAAAACAAAACAATAGTGATTGAAAGTGAACTTTTAGGTTTCGAGGTTTATATTTTTGGATCATTTAAGTAGAAGGTGAGGTTTATTAAAACATCTTGTTGTTTAAATATATGATATATTTTTAATTAAGGTTATGATTACCAATCATGTTATATTATTTATTTTAAATGTTTAAAAAGGATATTGTACGTTTGTTATTAATTATTATACTTAACTACCTTATTAGCTTTGAAAGGTGGTATTGTTTCACAAATACCAAAAATATAATTACTATCATGTTGGATCAAATACTAATATTATAATTTTTACCTACATATATTATTGGTAATTATATAATCATCTAAGTACTTATCAAGACTATTAAGATAAAATTTCCGTGTACAATTATTGCATAGGTTTACCAATAACTCACAAATAAATACATCTATTATATCTGAGCGCACGGAAGTCCACCAGGCCAAGTTCCAGCAAGCATGCCAGTGTGTACCTTCACATGAACCAATTTATCCTGTTGTTATCACCCTCATAGCTCCATTTCATCTTAAGATGAGTTTTAAAAAATGTTATACATAGATTAAGCTAAAAAAAAGTACTTGAGCTTAATCTATGTTTACTTTTTTTTGAAGACTGTGAAATTGAGCTGTCAAAACGGGGAAAATTCAAAGTTTGCAATTTTGTTAGTGACTCTCTGATTTACTGATTTACTCACTAACTTATAATCAAAATTACAAGGCACTTCCCATATAGGTAGAAACGTGAAATTTGACACCAAAGTAGTTCTAACAGGGTACAATATAAAGTCAATATTCTGTGTATGGAGTTTCCTCAAATCTGAGTGGAAAAAGCAAATTTTCAACAATGCCACAGTGTATTTTAAAATAAAAAAGGCTACTGAAATCAGCCTAAAGAAATGATATTTCAAACAAAAACTTAACTGTGAAAAACGGGCCAAGTCCCTGACCCCCTCTTAAAAATTCAGCCTATGAAAGTAGACTAGTATAGTAGTAGTATAGACTTCAGCAAAGCCTGCTATTTCTTTAGTCCATAATCTCACTTCACTCTTACTTTCATGAGTAACACTACGCGTTACATTCATACGGTATAGCCTCAAATTTGGCAAAGAGAATGAACGTTTGAAGGTCTGAACTTTGAAATAAATTGCAGAATAAAAACTGTATATTTACTTGCTCCTGAAAAACCACGACTTGATCGCCGTAATTTAACGCGGACGAAGTCGCAGACAAAGGCTAGACCTGGAATAAATAACAAAGCCATTATAGGGTAAAACTACTGATTAAAAAGGTTTTGTAGCAAACGCAAATAAACAACAAAATAAAACTCCGCTAACTGAACTGGGACAAACAAGACTAGTCCATTAATCCGAACAAACTTTCCTAACCTAATTCAAAATCGTAGTGCTAATTATTTGTATTCGTCTGGTAGGCATTTATAAGAATGAAATTTACTATTTTCCTTCAGTGGGGTCTCATTTATTCTGTATTCTGAGAGTGGGGTAGATAGTAGAGCGGGGCAATTATGTCACATGGCTTTCAACCCCGTTTTGTTACTCGTACGAGTATTGTTAAAGGATTCGTGAGTATATGTATCTATTGTAACGGGTTGTTTGTTGGTGATGCTGATTAGTTTCGGTCCATCCAGAAGGTCTTCGTCAGGGTGAGCGTCCACACCTGCTCGCAGCCAGGCGGTCACTGCGCTCGCGCGCACCATTCTAGCAGGCCGAGGACATGACGTCAACTTCGTCGTCCAAACTCCCAGCACTGCCACCACTCGCATCCGGATAAGACCGTTTACACATTACACAACACAATAGACGAAATCCTATATCGTGCGGCCTTTCATACTACACGATATTATTGTCACGACATCGTGTTTCTGCGCTGCTCCAGCGGAGTGTGCACCAACGACGGAAAAATGGCCGATACTGATAGGGTGTAAGTGAGTCCAGTTACTAAACGTTAGTATTTGTACTATTTGAGGCTAGGCACAGATGCTTTGCTATCCCTGAGCATCTATGCGTTTCATCCACGTAGTTATATAAACGTTTTCATTTTAAAAACAACCTGTACGATATATCTGCCGCGCTTTTTTTATAAGAACGGTTATAAGGCTTCTTAATTCTTGGTATTTTTCATTAAAACAACAGTGATCTGTGACAATATATTCTATATGGCAGCAGAATTTGAAATAATTTTACTGACCCGTTGACAATCTTCATACAAAATGTTTGCCCCACTGTGGAGGCATAGTTTACTACCGCAATAAATGACAAATTATGTTCAGCTTTAATCGGTGTCAATCAAAGAGCGGCTGGCGTCGCCCTAGCGTCGCCGTGACAAAGATTCATGTGTCAATAAACTTTGTCACCGTGATAAGGAATACAATGCAGGGTAATTAATTTTGCACCTTATTGCGATGATGTTATGCATGGATTTTATCAATGGCGTCGAGTATTTTAGGAAATGGTCTTATGGTGTCAGCGGTAAATGTAATTCTGGTGGAGTGTAACGAAGCGTGTTCTTAACGCATTATTAATATTCCCATGTTCGTACTGTATTGACTCTGATTCATTCAAATTTATGCAACGATAGCCTAGTTATTACCATTCGACCTCATACGTCGCCAATTCGAACTTTAGGGATTCCGATTTTTCGAAATCATAATGTATGTTAGATTTGAATAGAATTATGGTGAAGATTATATACATCGTGTGACAATGTGCCTGCGTCTTTGCATCTAAACATTAAGTTGTCCATGTCCTACATTAATATGTATAAGTGGCAATGGCTATAGTTATTCTATTGTTTCAGTAAATGTCAGTGAATGTGTTAAGGTAGGACAAACCATATTTGATCAATCTAATGGGGCAGTAATTTCATAAGGGGTTATTCTGTAAAAAGGTATGTGTGTGTGGAATGGTATGGTATGAATCACTGAAATCTGAGCGGGCTGCAGTGCGCAATACCATGTCCCGGCAAGCACATCAGTGTGTAACTTTATTTGAATGAATGCACTTTTTGTCATCTTTATTGTATCTGCTTCCTCATACGATAGCGTTTTGAAACATAGAATAAGAAATTTTACTGAGTACTTAATAAATAACTGTCAAACCAGGAGACATTCAAAGTTTGCAATTTTTATACCAACTTATTTACTCGTCAACAAAATTATGAGGCATCCTGTGTAGATGAAAACGTGAAATTTAGCACAAAGGCAGGTTTAAAAAAATAAAAGAGTAGTGTTGCTCATAAAAGTAAGAGTGAACTGAAAGTTTTTATGTTTGAGATTTTTTTGATTCTTTATTAAAAATGCGAGCTTGTAATGCATTTCTTATAAGACTTGAATACCACAATTTCTGCGTAAATACCTTAATAATACTGTGGATTGAAGAATATTGTAAAGACGTTATTTTAGCCACTAAAAGAGTAAGTAAGCTATTATTACTTGGACTTGGGGTTTCGGCTTTACAGTGTGTGTCCATTATAATTGAGGGTATAAGATCTTAAGTTTACTTCATGACTATAGCCTGTAATTGAACGAAACTAATGAAGTCATTAGATTTTATATTTTATATTCTGGGAGAGGTAATGGCTTTGCTAAAATACAAGAACTCCTGCTTTCTAGGCCTAGGTCTAGGTGGTAACTATAACTACTATAGCTAACAGCTAAAGAAGATGACGTCCAAAATCCATATTAATCCCACAACTACGGTATTATAAATATGTAGGTATATTATTTAATACTAAACAAGTTTGTATAGTATCTATGCAACAAAATAAATATATAATTTCTCTTTTAGACTTTTCTTTTTGTACAAAAGCTTGAAATCACACATATTTCTCTTACGTTTGGACGTAAAAAGTGGGTAAATTTTAATGTGGTTTGAGTTCGCATGGGAATAAAAATTCGAAACGTAACTTTATTTGCGAATCGCGAAGGCATATTATTTTTCAACAGCCGCGCCCTACAATGTTAAACTGGTTTTCCAAGATAAATTTATTTAAATGTACCAACATTTGTCAACAAAAAGCAACTAAGTAAGTAGGTACCTAGTATAATCTAGATCAAATGTAATCGTTTTAATTACTGTATAGCTACGGCCCGTGGCTACAATTCCAATTAACCAAAGCTAAAACCATTTATCATACCGATCCCACAACCTTCTACTGCTGGGCATGTTACCATGTTAAGACGTGTTGGTTTCATTTGGTCAAAGGCGCCGTTTAATTTCACACGCCAATGAGAACAATATGGCGAACTAGAACGAAACTAGGATTCCCTGTGTTGCGGGTGGCGGACACACAGAAAACCCAAGACCCGAGTACAAACATTCATCTGCCAAATAAATGTGTGCCCCGGCCGGAGATCGAACCCGGGACCCACAGCTCGCTAATCAGGGTCACTAACCAACGCGCCACTTATACACACAATAAATAATTTTGAATAAGCATAAAGTTGAATAGGAAGACGAATTTTGTAACGGTCGGCTAATATTCTACAGTACCTAGTAAATAACAGCAAACAGTGAAACTGAACATTTCGGAGAGATAATCCTAGCAAATATTATAAATGCGAGACTGTGCTTATTTAATCCTTCTTCACAAAGATTTAGTGTAAGGGCCGAAGAGTATTTGAAAGAACGCTGCTAATGGTGCTTCAGTGTGAATTGGTGAAAGAGTTAGTGGCTATCTATGTCATGAGGCCGTAAGAAAAAACCTAACCGACTGTTAGTAGGTTAGGTACTCGTTAGAGGTGGGCGTTATAACATATAACCGATAAAATTAACAGTTAAATTATG
>DWMR01000745.1:0-11217 GCA_018245355.1 Dalla costala | reverse complement strand
TTTCCCGGCCTTTTCCAGGTTTGATAAAGGTCCAATGGATTTGTTTACTACTAAGTAGATGACAAAAAAACTCCGACTGGTAACAAAGACTTTGTGAATATGATAGGAACTAGAACTGACAATAAAAAATCTCGTAGCAGGTACTGAAAATACAAAGAATTGATACTAACTTTTGTGTCCGGTCTCTCTCGCGAGCGTTTGCTTGACACCTCTGCTTGACCACTGGCTGCGTTTCTGTATTATTTTGAAACGGAACTACAGAATACAAGTGTTCCCAACTTTCTTCACTGTATTGGTAGTCAGTATAGTTATTCATGATAAGCCGAAGTTTATTTAAATCTGGTGTTTACTGTAGAGAGGTCTACAACAAACTTGAATAACTATGAATTTTCAAACACAGTCTTAACAGAAAATTTTTGAAGAGCACGAGAGAGTTTATTGAAATTAACCGTCCGAATGCCAAACGCTTACTAATCCGGGTGCGTTCGGTGCCCACTAATAAGAGTCCCGCTGGATATCGTTATGAAGGACTCATTTAGGAGGAACAGCGCGGGCCACTGCTCGGCTCTTAACCGATAATTGTATAAACAGATGCCTCCCAATGTGACAGGTCCGTATCTTGCGCTAAGCATAAATGTTGTTTAAAAACAGACATCGAATTTGTTTAATCCAACTTATGTAACTTAAGTTTTATATTTGTTCGTTATTTTAAATTGTAAATGTAAAATTTAAATGTCACCTGCTGTAACGGTGAAAGAAAACATCGTGAGGAAACGAAAAAGTGTTATGTAGTTCACCCTATCGCATTAGATTAGGCCTGTAATGATAGTTGGGAAATTGACAATATAATATAAAAATAAAAAATAAAAAAAATTTAGAAGAAATATTAAAAACTGTGACTTCCGAAACAGTGAAGTATGTAAACTGCTTGGTTACTCATACATCTTTTCTACAATATAAAATTGCTCGTGATTCTTGCTTACGTAAATAAAAGCTTAAAGATTAAACCATATCTATTGCCATTATGTCCACGCCATTTAATTCTTTGTGATTTTTACTTTTCGTGCATCCATTTTATTTGCGACAATAACAATTTACCGTTTTCAAATTAACCAAGTCCGGGCCTGGTGTGGCGAATGGCTTGGTTGTCATCAAGAATGTTAAACGCGGAACTCCCTGTTAGTTTAAGCTAACTGCTGCAATAAATATTTTTAATGTCTGTGATGATTTGTCAACTGGGTCTCAAGTACGCAGCCAAAGTTTGGTAAAGCGGGAACATTTAGTATAATTATTGTTAAAACTTATGAAATACCTACTCCGTATGTATCCAGTTTTCACAATAAAAAAAATAAAGGTTATGTTGTTGATGGTCTTTGACTGTGTCCACCTGTGTAATTCCGGAAGTTTCTCTGGAGCTAAATGTGTTGATAGGTACTTTCCCGTGACATTTAGGTAGATAAGAATTGTAGGAAAGGATCTCACCGAACTCTACCCTTGTTGGTTAATTTTCCCAATGTTAATAATAATATATCATCCGGTTTTAATTTACAAGGCTATGAAATTTTTGTTTATCTTTTATTTTACGTTTAAAGCTTTAATTTAATGTGAGAATAAATACATTTTCTTTTTAAACAGTTTTGATTCTGATGTTGTGTGTTCCATATAAATGGGGGCAAAATTTTAGCTAAATATTGATCTTCGCTTTACAATCACTCATTTTCATCTGTGCTTAATTTGTGTACATTTAAAAGTAAGTGATTCATCCTCATCATCATCTTCTCCTTTTTTATATTTTTTGATGTCAATTTCCCCAATTTCTTGCCGATCAGTATGTCTGATGGTGTGGAGTGTCCACTACCAGTCATAACTGCAGAATTTTCCAGTTATAAGCAGCTAAACAAGTAATATGGTTTAGTTAGCTTTTTTAAAAAAAAAATTATATCAATTACCCCATTTCCCCAATTTCTTGCCGATCAGTATGTCTGATGGTGTGGAGTGGCCACTCCTCAGTCATAATTGCAGAATATTTTCGGTTATAAGCAATACAATAACATGGTTTTAGTTACCTATTCTATTGTAGTCATCAGTGACGCTATACGAGCACGGGCTTTTTCTCAAAATACTAGCAGATTAAAGAACTTACCATGCCTTTTAGCAGATTATGCAGAAGATTACACGCAAGGTTTGTAAAGATGTTGTACTTCATATACATACATACATCAATTTTTAATATTAACACATTCTAAAATATTTGTCTCTAGGGATCGCAACGCCATGGGAACATAACAAAGTCTAATTGGTTAAATTATTCGACCGGGGTCTAGCAAGAAGTCGTTTGTATTAATTTGTAACGCTAACAAGATGAGCACTAAAAAATAAAGAGGGCGCCCTCCGGCCCCCGCATGTCTCCAGTGAATCACTAGCAATTTCAGTGACCTAAGCACTCTTTCTGTGACATCGATTTATGGAAGATATTATATATATGATTGCTGGCAAACATAGATAAAAGGCAAATCTCTTAGGACCTTGGGACAGGGGCAAGAAAGGGGACCAACTTGGAGCGAAGGTTCGAAGTGGTGTTCAGACGCAACTTGAGACGGCTGCTAGTCCAGTTGCTAAAAATCCCTGAAAATTTGTTCCATAAAGAAAATCTGATCATCTTTTCATATTCAGCTTGGAATATCTGTGTAATGTTTTGTAAAAAAAACTTTTGGGAAATAAGAACAAGGCACAACTACAGAATTCACAACTAAAACGGCTGAGAGGCCTGTCTAGAGGGTAACCAGCGACTGCAGAATAGTTTGCAATTTACCACATTTATCAAGTAGGTATTTTCGATGTTTTGCAGATTTAAATTGGAGAAACCTATGAGTACCTACATAAGAAGACAACATAACAAATGAAGACAAATGCAGTGAAGATGGTCGGGTGTCTATTGATTTTGCGAGCTACGTCACGTCCCCTCCACGGCTGGCGGCTGCGGCCAACCGGCGCGGGCGCACCACGGCCGCGACTTTCTCCTCGCGACACCTCCGCTGGAGAAACGGCAGCCGCTGTGAGTCCACACGCAGCCGCGCGCGAGTCGACCGCCTTCGACGACGACGGCGCGACAATACCACGACACCGCACTTCCGCGTTTAAACTTACACCGCTTTCGCTCCGTAAACAATTCCCGTGCGATCGTTTCGTGTTTTCAAACATATTTTCCCCTCGCTATTGCAAAACACCAGTATCACTACGTGTTTGACGTGCGCCGGGTGGATTCGGATTAGAGAAGTTCAAATGATGCCTAATCATAATTAGAGGTGAGTTGGACTGCCTTTCTACTAGCCGTGGTCCGGTCGGAGTTAGACGATGACATTCGATGATAAGGTGGGCGCATTGCCTCGTGGTGAACGCAAGGACGCACCGCCTCGCCTGCTGGACCCACCGGACGAACGGTTATTGCAATTATTGATGTGCTTAATATTTACCCATTCGTTATTTTACTATTAGCACGAAAGTGGACATTGCGTAAGTATGCTTGGATTACGTGCGTTGAACTAATGATGACGAGCGGATCAAGTACCTACTTACCTACACGCCTAAATAAATAAAAGGTGTGAATCAATATTAGCTGTAACATAAGATAATTGCTTGTTGTTGTTGTCCTTCCGGATGTATGTATCATTGTGTTAGGTATAGTTATGTAAAAATAATAGAGGACCATAATTGCCTTTAAAAACTTTTACTTTTTTTACTTTTATTGCGAATTGTCGTCTTATTCTGCTGTTTTCGTAAACTCTTGTAGCACGAATTAAGCAATAGTCAGTAATACTACCTACCCTTTCAGAAACAATGCCTCTACAGTTAGCAGTTGAGAAATATGAGAATCTGTATTTAGAGTAGGCGCCACGAATGTAGGTAACCGTCGCTCGGTCAATTCGGTCATAAGTGTAAGTTGCCATCACGCACTGATACACAACACTGGATCTATCAACTTTATCCGTAACAGCTTAATCTTACTAACCGTAGTGTTTAAATGGCGTTTTTCTGACAAATTACTAAATAATAAGTAGGTAGGTATGTTATGGACTTACTTAAGTTATATACCTACCTACCTACTTACAATTATTGTAAGTACGTTGTACGTTGTAAATTAATTTAACAATACATTTTATCTGGTCGGACCAACGACTGTCGTTGGGTCGGACTTCAATAAATTGAACTTTTACTAAATATACCTACCTACTTAAGATAGATTTAATGTGTCCAACGAATGAATGTAGGTACCTATGTAAGTATGTTTAATAGATATAATTTTATACCTGAGTAAATGCATAGTATGCATAGTAGGTACCTACCTATCATTTAATTTAATTAAACTTAAGTAAATGCAGTTTATAATAAGTAGGTAGGTATATGAGTTAGTTAAGGATATGTATTTACGTTTTTTAGGACTGCATTCATATGATCGATAACAATTTTGTAAGAAAACTAGTTCATGATTATCCTAAGTGTACATTGTGCATACAATTTCCGCTTATTTGACAGTCCGAGAATACCAACAGGTAGGTAGGTATAAGACAACAAGATTAATTGTAAAATAAGCTTCAAATAAACAAGCATGTAAGCCATAAATAGAACATGCATAATATACCAGCTCACAGCATTCATATAAATCCTTTTGTTGCCAAGTGCTTCTTTTGCACGTACCTACGATGGAAAACCAGTGATTCATACAGGATCTAGGTACAAGTTGGCGGACATCCTACCAATGATCCATTGCAATGCAAATTTATTAAAGCTTATCTTTTTAAATATTCTGCTTATTACTACCTAACCATCTATAAATTATAGCACTCTCAAGTTATTATAGAAGTCGTTGAGCACACTAAATATTTATTGACTACGTTAAAAAAGGAGGCTAAATAAAATATAGCCTTTTACCTAAATAGGGATTTAAACGCATGGAGTCTGTCTGTACGAACATTAATAGCTGATTCTTTTTAGGAAGCGCAGCTCTGCGGCTTTGTAAATGATCGAAAAAATAAAGCAACCTCGGTTGAAGGTGGATTGGTGACCGCTAGTGCATACATTTCATGAGTATTCCGTGCTTCGGAGCACGTATGTAAAGCATAGGTTGCGGGTTGTAATCGTTAGATACCAATTTATTGTTAATGCTTGTCGGTGGCCTTCGGGCGGCATGAGAACATCCGAGACTCGTGTTGGTCAATAACCTCTCCACCAATTCGCACTTGAGCAGGAGGAGGAAAGAACCGTGCGCACCGTAGGAGAACCCATTAAAGACGTTGCCAAGCCAAAGAAGTTGCGACACATGGTCATTTAATGGTAGAATAATTAATTCATGTTGTATCCTGCCAATGACCTATTATAACACATAATACTTTGTAATAATATGGTATGGATACGTCACGCAGCTAATGTGCGAGACCGTTATAAATGCCTCAACAATGACTTGTTATGATAATGGGTTTTGTAAATGCTCGTAAATTGTTGGCTTACACATGCAACTTTGGACACTGGAAGGATTTAACCTTAAAATCTTGATTGTTAATAAGATCTTATCCATATTTTTTCTGCAAATAGGTATGGTAAGCGTAAAAGTCCATTGACACCAGCCTTTGAATGAGTTCAAATGTAAATTGGAAGGAAAAAATAATGTGCCTGTCATCACCGTTCAATATTAGCATTTAAACAATGATTAAAGATAAAGAGCATTTAAATGCATAAGATGATTGTGACATTTTCAAATTATCATCATCATTATTTTTGCCAAACTGCCCCCATCCCACTGCTGGGCAAGGCTAATCCTGAGTTAATTAAACGTCTTCTCATGGAGCGTGTTATTGATATTGTTAAACCAATAAACTTGTAATCTTTGTGATTGATTTTTATGTCCATTTTCTTCTCATTTATGTCAGAAAACTTCATTGCACAATTTTATTGTATAGGCATACTGTATAGGTATATTTTATGGGTCACTGTGGGTAGTCAATTTTGTGCTTAGGGCTTGTTTTGTTCGTATACGGTACGGTAATAAATACATATTACTAAATTGGCTATCGATGACTTTAATCGTAGTGGATTGGTCCAAGATTGCCTTCGATTGTCGATGGAAATACCTGCTTTATTATTGTTGTTAACTTAATAAGTATGTGTGTGCGTGTGTGTGTACATCTTCTATTATTTCGCGCAAAAAAATCTTATTATCAATATCAAAACTTATTGGACGCTAAGAAGAAATATTCAATTCAACACTACTTTTTCTGTAAAAGATCTCATATTTGATGTTTTATGCGATATTTTATGTGATATTTGATGTTTGAAGTAACTACTAAAACGGGTTTTGCCATATTATAAAATGTTTTATATAGGTAGTTTATATTATATCATATTTAATTAATTATTTGAACGTGTGCTGCGAAAATATTATTATTAGAATGTATTTGTGAGCCAGTTACACACGCACTAGATATATATATTTTTTAATTAGTTTCTCTTACTATTTGTGCGAAGCTAGACGTGCAAAAGCCTATGATTTAACGCATAACGAAGGTCAGACTCGGTATTCCTCAACTGATGACCCACTATTGCATGTCTTATCTTAGTGTTATTATGTTTCGAGATAAGCACTTTGTATGCAGTTTGTTGCAAAAAACACATTAAGCTGTTACAGCGGAAGTTAGAACTTAACAATTTATAGTAGCTTCTTCGCTAACTTTACAACATTTCAATTTCCATACAACACCTATAAAGTAATTTTTATTAGAATCACTTCAAAATTTAAATTTTATTAAAATTCTCATGATAATGCTTATTATTTTATTTAATACTATTGTTATTGTCAAGTTGGAGTAACTAGCATCATCGCCTTGTGACAAAGTAAAGACTACACACTAAATATTGGCGATCAGGCAGCATGACTTTACTTTGCGAATATTGCAATGCCATGGCCAAAGCTTTACTGAGTGGGTAAACTCTCTAATGCTCGCACATTTACATTTTACAAGTTTGTACACTCACAAAGACTAATAACAAAGAAAATGTTATGTGGGCCTTTTGTGCGATTCGAATCGCACAGTGCCTACAACGCATGTGTTGTAACAAAGTTGAATGACGATTGAGAACCATTTATTAGCCTTTGCCCGCAGATCGGCCTGCATAATATTCGGTTTCCATAAGAAAGATCATGATCGAGTAACAAACATCCATCCAATCAATCAAAGCTCAAAAACTTTCCGATTCATAATATTAGTTCAATTTAATAAAATAAAATGATTAATTATAATATATTTGATTATATAATTAATTATATAATTATAATATATTAACAAAAAAGAAAAAAAATATGGAATTATTTACTAATCTAAAATGCCGGCCAAAAATCATTGATAGGCATAGGAATCACGAATGAAATAGCATTTTGCGAAAAAGTTCCCAGTTTCTCAAAATAAATAAAGAAATAAAGGGTCAGGGTTAGTATGAAAACCATCCCCATTTGAAATGTTATAATTATAATGGTGCACATGGCAATTATGTCGACGTTCAAACTTGACGTCTACTCGGTTTGGTTAATCGACCTTGTATGCTAAAATTATGGGTCAAATTCACGCGCGGCTTGCCTAATCGCAATTATACATGACCGCCTATTATTTTAACTAGTAAATCCACCGCTTATCGGCCTCATCATGAGAACTTGTATCTTAAGGCCAATTCAGACACTCAGTTTCGTGTTTCGCGTTACTCTTTATATTTAACAATTAAATATGTTATTTTATTGTTACTAATTAAATTTTCAGGTAAGTCAGGATTCAATCGAAGCCTGAAGAACAGGTCAGATCAACAACTTTTACAGAACATAGATAAATAAAAACTTCATAAAAAAAATTATAAAGGGAAGGATATAATTATAGAATAATGATGAAAATAAAATTTTCTTCTATTATGGGCCGAAATTTTTTAGATTTCAAAGCAACCTTGACGACAAATATACTGGTCACGTCTCCCGAAAGAGCGAACAGATTCAAAACTCACTGACTCTTAAACAAAAGTACCTACCTAAGGACGAAATTACATAGAAATTCCACAGACAGGGACAACCAGAAACATGCAGACTTTTTTCATTTAAGTCCTATTTTTAGTCTAAGGTTAAAAACTGATCTAGGTCAACGTATAACATGTAAATACCTACTTTACAACGTGTGTGTACGAACAAAAAGAACCATACGGTGTACCTACTTACTTTATGACTGACGCTTGAAGCTTTAAGTTCGCAGAATCGCACTGAAATCTAAGCGTAGGTAGCCTATTCGTTTACTTTTATGGTTTTGTATCTGTGTTTCTTACTAATACTGTTGTACCTTGACTCCGCTGTACATGCGTTCTTACATTGCTATGTACGTAGGTTGTTTTATTCGAAAATACTCGTATACAACTTTGTATTGAGAGAAAGTCAATCTATTACGCGTACATTTTCGTGCTACGCTTTTGAAAATATTTGATATGAGCTATTTGCCCGTGACTTCGTCCGCGTTAATGTTTATTATTTTAGTAAGATACTGAGCTAGAGTCTTACGATAATGTCATGAAGTGATGAATATTTTGAATATTGTGTTCTACGTTCACGTATCCATGGGCGACAGTGATGGTAACGGAAGTGGTTACAATTACCATCAGGTGGCATTAGGTGGCCAGTCCCGTATGCGCATTTGCCTGATAACAGCAAAAAATAGTTGCTTATACATTCAACACCATTAGTTTTGTCTATTCCAATACCGTAAGAGCATTGACCCGCATACCAGTATAACATGTTGCTGATTCAAAGTAATATACAGTCTGATGACGAAGCAAAATACTTAAGTTTGTAACAATTGCGTCCAAGTTGGGTGACTAGTGACTTTGTAAGAGCGAATCTGATATTGCACAATTACGTATCTATATGTGGGCCAGCGCTCGTGGAACATCTTTCCGACCGACCGACGTCCTTTCACATAATAATGCATGTTTGCTCAATTTTAAAACGTAATGTTCAAAGAAAGATAATTGCCATATAAATAGCAAAAATATTTTACTGACCAACTGCTGGGCCGTAGTCTCTACTGACTTTCGTACCTACTACGGTCTACATACCATCCAACAACGGCTGAGACTGGCGCAGCTTAACTTGTCAATCAGTTACAATTGAGAGTCGTCGCGCAACCATGAGTGCTTCAATGTTGTCTTGAATATAGTTATACATTGGTACGTCTCTTGTCTGCTACTCAAATATTGGCCAGCGGGTAATACAAACTACATTATTTAATTCAGGTTCGTTGTACGATCAAGTCCGCACTACACCCACTCACTGGTTGGCAGGTAATGCTATTGCTGTGTATGTAGGGAAGAAGGGGGCAGCTTTGAATAGTAGCTTTTACATTTAAGTATTAGCAACGTAACAATATTTGAGCAAAATTGATTTTAGTTCCAAAAAACTCCTTGGTCAGCCAGCTCAATGAAGTAAAATTAACAGGTAGGTGCTCTTACCTTCGTAACTCTCGTTCTTTACATTGTAGGATTCGTAGTATAATTGTAGTTTACTTAGAACCCTACAGCTTAAAAGACGCTTGTCCGATCCACAAATGCGTTAAAGTCATACCTATTTGTACTTAAAAAATTCACTTCACGTTTTTGTAAAAGAAACCATGTCACAAGTAAAAATATTAAATGTTGATGTATTAGCGTAAGCGTAAGTAATATCAGCGTAAGTTATGGTACGGGGAAATAATTTAATTTATTAGGATTTAACAGCCACACATGTAAATCTGTTCAAAGTTACTTCCGTGTCCCCATACTTACAATATTTGTGCCACACATGTGAAATAAATTCTACAACTATAGAACCATTCGTTGTACCTTTTTGATCGCGTTAACGCCAGTGCACTACAAATAAATTTCGAAATAAGATAAACAAAATGTACTACTTTTCAATATACCAAGAGTCATGGTCCAGCAAACATAACACGAACAGTGAAAGAGTAGGTATATAATAATATATCAAATATGAAGCAAGTATTGACTATAAATTTGCCTTAGGCATTTATTGAGTAGAATAACATATCTGACCGAAGGTTTTAAAGCTATAGTTGACACAATTTACGTAAGGTTTATGCTATACGAATATGGTGTCATGGTATGTTTTATGTAAGGAAATTAATACATTCTCTGAGTATCGTATGTAGGTACTGATTTTCAAAGAGTATGTCTCTGAAGAAAATATATGCTTTGGATTATAAATGTCTTAAATAAGAGTGTAGTGGTAGGAAGTAAGTTCAATAAAGTCAAATATCACTGAATTACAATGATCTTTGTTTATAATTTTTCCTTAAGCAAATGTTAAAGGTCTTATTTCTTCGTAATTCGTGAACTGAGCTTTGTATTCGTAGCGTTTATAGATCTACGGATTTTAAGACATATGCAACTGTCTCTTCCATTTGTCGTTAAGTTTTTTGGCTATATGCTTATTAAGCTCATGTACAAAAATTCTAATTTACACACACTTGACGGTTTAAATATCCTGGCCTGCCTCAATATAACTTTTACTATCGAAAATTAATTA
The DNA here is from genome assembly GCA_018245355.1 of Dalla costala. NCBI lineage: Eukaryota > Metazoa > Arthropoda > Insecta > Lepidoptera > Hesperiidae > Dalla > Dalla costala. The sequence continues at coordinate 620 of DWMR01000745.1, read as the reverse complement.
ATTTACCATGGTACCAGAAGATAGTTCCATTGATGGTATTCCATCCACGGTTATTTAGGTAGCCCAGACTTTTTGTGCTACGCATAGAGCCAACCTGTTTCGTAAATGTTTTTAAATGAAACTACTTTAACTTAAACTAGTGTTAACGATAGTTAATTACATACTTTAACATATTTTAAGGAAGGCATTTGAACATTATTGAAAATATTTGTAACCACTTTGATAACAAATCAACCATAGCTAAATCTATAAGGTTTCTTAGTCTGCCAACCTCGTAACCAGGGAGTGGCGTATTAAATTGATAATTACATACAATGATTGCAGGTTCCACGATGGCCGAATACCGCGGGTTGGAGCTGGGGCTTTTCCTACTGACCGCAGTGCTGATACCATGCTTCGGCGATCCTGGTATGATATTTTAAATAAACAGATTATCTAGTGAAAAACGTTATGTTTAGGAGATTAAGGTCAAGTAAGTTAAGTTACTTTTCGAAAATACCGTCGCAGTTGTAGAACAAAGACGGATCTGCAAATTGGCAACTTTTTAGGAAAGCACTTTAAAGTTTCTTCATGAGGTTTTAATTTAAGTAATAATGTAAAAGAACAAACACTAGGTAACA
>DWMR01000744.1:0-11218 GCA_018245355.1 Dalla costala | reverse complement strand
TCACACCGTCTCTCTATCAGCTCGAACATCTCCTTCGCGGCCTCCTGCTCTTCGTCCGGTTTCTTCAATCTGTAATTGACATTTACATTATATAGATGTATCGCAGCTGATGCAAAAATAGACTTTATTTATTTAACCCGGCCTCGTGGAAGTTTAATTACTTTTTATCTTACGGAGAACTCAAACTGTTATTGTTTGTTTTTGTTCGCCATTTTATTGAATTCCAAATTGGACAACAAAAATAAAAAAAGGTAATTTTCCGAAGGGAAAAATTCGCTTTGCTTTTAAAAATCACAAATTAGCTCGAGGAAATATTTTCTATCATTACATCATGGAAAATATTCAAGTTGTGATGAGATGTTTGGATACATAAATGTATTGACAGATAAAAAATGTATTGACGTTCATCAAGGGTATGAAAATACCATATGATGATAAATAAATGATTCTGATTCTGATACACACTATCTAAAGGTTGTCTGGAAGAAATCGCTTTAAGCGATAAGACCGCATTTTAATTTTTAATTTAAAATTATTTTAATTCTAATTTTTAATTTTTTGTATATTTTCACCCTGTTTTATTTAACTGTACCGTGTATATTTATTTTTTGGTGTACAATAAAGACTTATTGTACTGTACATACTTACAAACTTAGCTGTTTAAAATTTCCAATTGCGTCACAAGGGATCCTTGTTAAGTTAAAGACCTAAGCCGAAGACATCAACATTTTTGTCACGTGTTTACATTATAATAAAATTGTAACTGATCGCTGTCTATATGTTCATAGAAGATATATGAGAAAAACTATAATTAGGGGCCTTTATTAACGCAAAAGAACGCAAAACAATGATTGTTAGAATTTTCGTCTGTGCTTTTGTGCGCGCTAATCTCAAAAACGGCTTAACTGATTTAGGTGTGGTTTTCATTAATGTATTGTAGTAAGCTTTACTTAACCTTTAATGTCATTGTATTTCAATCGGCTCATAAATAACAACGTTATGTCAATTTAAAGATTCTAAAGAATAAAAGACATTTTTTGCGGGCCAAAGTGCGGAGTGTCGCACAGGTACATGACATATTAAGTTATTATTTGCATACTATTATTTAATAATAATTTAATACTAACACCGTTTTTAAGTTATTAGTTACTAACATGTCGTCACAGTCGTAGAACAAAGACGGATCTGCAAATTGGCAACTTTTCAGGAGAGCACTTTAAAGTGAAATTTGGATATGTTACCGTGTGTTTGGGTTTTTACATAATTACTTAAATTTACATAAAACCTCATGTAGAAACTTTACAAGTGCTCTCCTAAACAGTTTCCCATGTGCAGATCCGTCTTTGTTCTACGATTGCGACGAAAAAAATGTGTAAGTTCCCCGAACATTGTAATTATGTCGTCAGGAAATGCAAAATAAAGGCCAGATGACGAAATCCCGTTTCTTAAGACAAATATCATTTTTTAAAAATTGTGGAACTATTACAAGACTTGCTCTGTCTAATGTTGATATTACTGCTGGTTTTATAAATGAATACCTCAAGCCTAATATCATCTATTGTTTTAAACATTATATTACATAAAGTTTTAATTTCATTAAAATTAAACGTAAGTAAATGAAACACTTTATTTATTTCAGTAGACTTTATAGGTATAAGTACTTTACTGTCCAATTGACACCAATTTATATTGTCTCGGTTATTAAAACGATATGAGACTGAGACTGTGTTGGCGTAGTTACCAAGATTCTCCGCTATATGAAGTGCAGCTGGAAATGCATGGTAGATTATATAAAGCACATTTCACTTCATGTTCGTTGGTAAGAGCTGTAAGAGGCCGCTGATCCGATGAGTCATGGCTATAAATGTCGTGCTGTCCTAATGCCACTTGATTCCGCTACGCCTTTGCCATTTATAATAAGAATAGATTTCACTTTTAATTGGAACTCTACTGCAACTGCAACTACCTACTGTGAGATGATTAGATTTTATCTACCTTCTGTAATGAAAGTAGCAAAGTAAAATGAGGATGCAGTGTGGCAACTGCCGCCTATGGATACCTATCTAACCAACTTGCAATAGTCCCCTGACTATAGGAACTTTGAACTTCCTTTAATTCCGTATATACCTACCTAGTTACTGACTGTTAATGTACGTTAGTATAGGGAGCTTAAAAATTAGGATTATTAGTTGTTATTTTTTTATTGTTGATTGTTAAGTATCAAAATTGGTCCATTCGGCATTAGTTCTATTCTCTGTATGCTAGCCAAAAATGCGTTGCAACCTCTTTTTTACCAATCGCAATTGTATGACAATGACTATTAATAATGTTAGGTGTATAAAGTACTTTCTTCATAAAGCGCTAATTACGTATACTTACACGCGTGGCGCCCCGGCGCGCGGCGCCTGTTTCATGAAAGCTTCAGTAGTTATTACCATGGCAACGACATTAGGTTACTCGGTTGATGCAGCGTTTGTAGGTCAAACGGTTTAGAATTACGAGTATAATAGAGCTTTAAAAGTTTCCTTCGTAAAATTGGTAATAGTATGCAAACTAAGTAGGAATAGGTTCATCTATTAATAATTAGATTAAGAAAAAGGCAAACCGGTACTGACATTCAAAACTTGCCCATTTCAATTCAAAATTTGTTTTTGTTTAGTAAATTCAGTAATTGTTTAGTAGATAAATATTACAGGCATTAAAACTGTCGTTGTGAGGTAGGTTTAAACAAACAGCTACTATTCAAACTACCTTTGATCAGAAACCTTTGCTCGTTAATTTTCCGCGCGCGTGAAAAATAAAGAGAATCACGGCAGTACGCAACGCGCTCTATCCTTGGACGCTTGTTCTGGTTTGGGCCGCCCCGTATATGGCCGACACTTATTATTTTTGTAATATGAAAGTACTAGTTAAGATAGTTTTATCAATTTGACGTACATTACCTAGAGTAGTAGAAATAGTCGCAAACATTTCATAACATATCGCTGAGGCAGCCTTGAAGATTCACCTGTAAAAAAATCTGTTTGTAAAGTTTGGGTTAGGCTATGACCGGCGTTATCAATGTTGGATTTGAATTATGCAGTGCTGTGTATCTTCTCGATATTTTGTTGTGAAAGTGTCGGATGAAGTGAGCGCAATGGACGCGTACAATGACCAAGCCGTTAATGTTGCCGCCTTTGCCGAAGCCGCGCCGTTTTCCGCTATACTTACATCCTTACCGTGTGCAAAGGTCTGATTTTCTATAATGCCTATTATCTTTATGCGTTTACTTCGAGCAACGTCAGTGCATTTCATTTCATTCAGGAGTGAGATACCTGGAAAAGTAAAAAAACAATTAGAAAAATGATAGTAACTAAACCCAAAACAACTATAAACGAAAACTGCTAATGCTTTTATACCTACTAAACGACCAGTCACTTTTATTAAATTTGAATATGTCCCAACTTATTTCAATTTTAATTAAGAAACAGCAACAGGAACGCTCATAGCCAAGAGGATTGTGATAATCGTAACTGATCGTCAAGGTTAAAGCTGCTATGGACGCGGGAAGTTCTATGGGCAACCGCTGGTGGCAAACATTCATGAGCGCTTTCGAGCACGTTAAGCACGTTAAGTTCCCAGTTATTATAATTAGAAAACTGTTTTTAAGCCTTGTCGGAGGCTTAAGGGCGGGCTAAAACCACTCATGCCTCTAGCAATTCGTACTGGATCAACGTAGTAAGCCTCAGGCCTCCTCAGTTGCGAGGAGATACCGCTAAGGAGTCAAAGCTAAATTTAAGCCAATGTCATAAGTATTGATTGCGAATAACTAAAACTATTGTTCTAGGCATCACCGCTGCCCACACAACGATGTCCCGGAGCCATTGTTCGATGTGGAGCACACAACGAGTGTGGTCTCCGCGTACCAACGAGATTACGACGAAAAACATGTCAGTCGTACCACTGCTGTTCATCATGAAGATCATTTAAAACTCGAAGGCGATTTCCAAGAGCCCGAACGTCCCCGTTGGCAACCGGGTGAGCGGCCCAAACTTATTAAGCCAGAAGACAACCTTAAGCCTGAGGGTGATTTCCAAAAGAGGCAACCGGAAGAATGGCGCCCTGGTGATAGAGCACCCATACGTCGTCCAGAAGATAATTTAAAACCAGAGGGAGAGTTTGCAAAGCGTAGACCAGAGGAATGGAAACCGGGCGATAGAGCACCTGTCCGGCGTCCGGAAGATAATCTAAGACCCGAAGGTGATTTTACTACCCCTGAAAAACAGCCCTGGCAACCAGCTGAACGACAAAAACCCAAAAAGCCAGAAGATAACTTGCGTCCAGAAGGAGATTTTGAGAAACGCCGTCCAGAAGAATGGCGCCCAGGAGATAGAGCACCTGTCCGACGTCCAGAAGATAATTTGAAACCAGAAGGTGATTTCGAAAAAAGACAACCAGAGGATTGGCGACCTGGTGACAGGGAACCGGTACGTCGTCCACAAGATAATCTTAAACCGGAAGGGGAATTTACTACACCTGAAAAAGAAACGTGGCGTCCCGCTGAGCGTCAAAAACCTAAGAAACCTGAAGATAATTTGCACCCAGAGGGAGACTTCGAGAAACGTCAACCTGAAGAGTGGCGTCCCGGAGATAGAGCTCCTGTTCGTCGCCCAGAAGACAACTTAAAACCAGAAGGAGATTTTGAACAAAGAAAACCTGAAGAATGGAGACCTGGCGATCGAGCTCCTATTCGTCGTCCTGAAGATAACCTTAAACCTGAAGGTAAATTTACTACTCCTGAGAAAGAGATATGGAGACCAGCAGAGCGTCCTAGACAGATAAAACCGGAAGACAACTTAAGACTTGAAGGTGACTTTGCGAAACGTAAACCAGATAAATGGCAACCTGGTGATAGAGCTCCCGTTCGCCGTCCTGAAGATAATTTAAGACCAGAAGGAGAATTCTCTACGCCAGAAAAAGAAACTTGGAGACCGGCCGACAGACAAAAACCTGTGAAACCTGAAGATAACCTTAAACCTGAAGGAGAATTTGAAAGATGGAAACCTGAAGATTGGGGACCTGGTGATAGGGCTCCAGTTCGTCGGCCGGAAGACAACCTTAAGCCGGAAGGTGATTTTACGTCTCCAAAAAAAGAACCGTGGCAGCCAGCTGAACGACCTAAACAGAAGAAACCAGAAGATAATCTTAAACCTGAAGGTGAATTTAATACACCTAAAAAGGAAGAATGGAGGCCGGCTGAAAAACGCCACCCACAAAAGCCTGTAGATAATTTGAAACCAGAAGGAGATTTTACAAGGCCCAAACCAGAAGAATTCGTCCCAGCCGAAAAGGTAGTTGTAAAGAAACCAAAGGATAATCTTCATCCTGAAGGAGAATTTACTACCTCTCGAACTACAACAGAAGATTACAAAGTTGTGACTGGTGAAAGGTCCGAAATTATAAGACGAACTGACAACATCATTTTAGAAGGAGAATTTACAGGTGTGTAATAAACTTATGTCTTTACATTTAACTTATATTAATATGTTCTATTATAATACCAGATTGCCTAATTAACAGAAATTTTATTTAAGTATTCATGCAGTAATTGTGTTGTGTTTATTGTATTACAGATGAAACTACGTCTCGTACAGAGTTCACAGTTAAACCCGTTGAAAAACCAAAACCAGTTCGACGAAACACGTGGACGAAAATCGAAGGAGAAATGACCACAGATACCACAAGTAAATCTGAATATATTGACTATACAGATATTGTAGAACGAACGACTCTTGTCACTAAAAGAACTGACAATTTAATACAAGAGGGTGAAATTGAATTTGTTACATCAAACCAAAATGATTTTACTGAAAAGACAACATTAGTAGAACGACCACAAAGACGGCGAACTTGGACAAAAGAAGATTTCGACAAGTTCTACTCCACAGAGAATGTTGAAAATATAACAACATCACAAGAGGAGTATAGAACATATAAAGATACAAGAACAGAACGACCAGAACTCAGAAGGCCAAAAGACAATCTAAGGCCAGAAGGAGAATTTGAAAAGACTAAACCGGAAGAATGGCGTCCTGCAGAAAGACAGACACCTAAGAAGCCTCAAGACAATTTAAAACCTGAGGGAGAATTTGAAACGCCCGAACGTGAAAAATGGCGTCCCGCTGAACGCCGGGAACAAAAGAAGCCTCAAGATAATCTTAAACCAGAAGGTGAGTTCGAACAACCTAAGCATGATCATTGGCAACCAGCTGATAGGCGAATGCCTACAAAACCGAAAGACAACTTAAAACCAGAAGGTGACTTTGAACAGCCAAAGCAAGATGAGTGGCGTCCAGCTGAGAGGCAAACCCCTATAAAACCAAAAGATAACCTGAAACCTGAAGGCGAATTCGAAACTCCTGAACGTGAAAAATGGCGTCCTGCTGAACGTCGGGAACAAAAGAAGCCTCAAGATAATCTTAAACCGGAAGGTGAGTTCGAACAACCTAAGCATGATCATTGGCAACCAGCCGATAAACGAATGCCTACAAAACCGAAGGACAACTTAAAACCAGAAGGTGACTTTGAACAGCCAAAGCATGATCATTGGCAACCAGCTGAGAGGCAAACACCAATAAAACCGAAGGACAACTTAAAACCTGAAGGGGACTTTGAAGCTCCTGACCGAGAGAAATGGCGTCCAGCTGAACGTCCGAAGCAAAAGAAGCCTCAAGATAATCTTAAACCAGAAGGTGATTTTGAGCAGCCAAAGCAAGATGAGTGGCGACCTGCTGAGAGGCAATATCCTATTAAGCCGAAAGACAACCTAAAACCTGAAGGTGAATTTGAAACTCCGGAACGTGAAAAATGGAGGCCTGCAGAACGACCGCAACAGAAAAGACCAGATGATAATTTGCGCCCAGAGGGTGACTTTGAAAGAAGATCTCCGGAAGAATGGCGACCTGCTGAGCGCCCGAAACAAACGAAACCTAAAGATAATCTCAAACCTGAAGGGGACTTTGAACAGCCGAAGCATGAAGACTGGCAACCTGCAGAACGGCAAACTCCCAAAAAACCCAAGGACAATCTTAAACCCGAAGGTGAGTTTGAAAAACCTGAACCTGAAAAGTGGCGTCCTGCAGAACGTCAAACACCCATAAAACCACAAGATAATTTGAAACCAGAAGGAGAGTTCGAAAAGCCTAAACATGATGTGTGGCACCCGGCTGAAAGGCAAATGCCAATTAAACCTAAAGATAATTTGAAACCAGAAGGTGAGTTTGAAAAGCCGAAACAAGATGATTGGCGCCCAGCTGAACGTCAAACACCAAAGAAACCTCAAGATAACTTAAAACCTGAGGGTGAATTTGAAAAGCCTAGACATGATAAGTGGCATCCAGCAGAGAGGCAGACTCCTAAAAAGCCACAAGATAATTTAAAACCAGAAGGAGATTTCGATCGTCCTGAAAAGCCTAAGCCTTTAACTCCAGGTGAAAGACCGGTACAAAAGAAGCCAAAGGATAACCTAAAACCAGAAGGCGACATGGAAGTTATACGGAGATCAGATTACACAGCTACTCGGGGAGATCGTTCGGAAGTGGTCAAACATGAGGATCATCTTAAAATGGAAGGCGTTATTGACGTCCGTCGATCCAGAGATGATTACAAACGTATTGATAGAATTGAAAAGGTAGTTATTCAAAAACATGAAGATAATTTAAGGACTGAAGGAGAATTCATTGATCTTCACACTCGAAATGACTACAGTGCCACAAAAGGTGAGAGAGCCACAGTAGTCAAACCTCAGGATAATCTTAAACCAGATGGTGTATTTTACAAACCAGAAATTGTTCCATCTGAACCAGCCGAGAGGCGTAAACCTTTTAAGCAAGTTGATAATATTACAATTGACAGAAACGTTGACTCACGACAAAAGCAAAAAATAGAGAGAGTTGATATAATAAGACGCGAGGACAACCTGAAAATAGAAGGCGAATTTATTGACATGAAGCAAAGGAACGATTACAGTGTTGTCACAGGTGAAAGAAGAGCACTGGTGAAACACGAAGACAATTTAAAAATAGAAGGTAAAATGGAAAATGTTCACACGTCATCATCAGATACTTATAGAGTGGTCACGGGACAGAGAGTCAAGTTAACTAGAAGAGAAGATAACCTTAAAATTGAAGGGGTATTTGAAGACCATAAGCGCAGGGACGATTATAAAGTAATAAAAGGTGACAAAACTTCTATAACTTACTATCCAGGTGACACTAAACCTGACCAAGCTACAGAAAAGTTAACTGAGCCTGTTAATGGCGAGAAGTATACACAGATAAAACCTGGTGATAAACAAGGGCCAGATATGAAACAACCAAGTAGGCAAAAGTGGGCCACACCTGAAAGAAGCGACAGAGTTGTAGAACCTCAAGAGGGTCCCCATGAGCGACAGTCACCGTCCAGAAAATCTACTCAACCGCACCGAGGGTCACCCGAAGAAGATAAACCCACCAGATCTACATGGAGTGCAACTGATACACCAGATTCACGGAAACCAAAAGACGATCATCCCTCAAGAAATATTGTCGACGAGCATCCTAAAGGTCTATGGCAACCAGGGGAAAGACCGGAACAGTTTCGCCCTAAGGATAATCTTAGACCAGAGGGTGATTTTGAGCGCCCAATTCAACAGATATTACAACCTGGAGGTCGCCCTGAACAAATTCGGCCTAAAGATAATCTGAAACCCGAAGGTGAATTTGATCGCCCTACTCAACAAAAATGGTATCCAGGAGATCATCAAGGCCAAAATAAAACAAAGCCAAAAGATAATGGACATGAGCATCCTAGTAGTCGATGGCAACCAAGTGAAAGGCCGGAACAGTTTCGCCCAAAGGATAATCTTAAACCAGAAGGTGATTTTGAACGCCCTATCCAACAGAAGCAACAACCTGGGGATCGTCCCGAACAAATTCGTCCCAAAGATAATTTGAAACCCGAAGGTGAATTTGATCGTCCTGCTCAACAAAAATGGCAACCAGGAGATCGTCCAGGTCCAATAAAGCCTAAAGATAATTTACAACCCGAAACGGGAAGAGAAACTTTCTCACCTGGGCCTAGAACACCACAGCCTATAAATTACCGTAAGGATCATTCCGGGCCACAGGAAAGCCAATTGAAGCCAATAGACAATCGTAATGATACTATAAGGACTAATAATACGACGAATCATGACACTGTTACCCGCTCAGTGAATTCAGAGCAGCTTTCTGAACGAGATGTTAATAGGTCTCATCACATTACACGGAGTAATGTTGAGATACATTCTGACAATACAACGCAAAAAACAGAACGGGCAACACACGTAAAACACACAACAGTAGAACATTCGACCGCAAAACATTTGCAGAAAGGAACTCACAGTAATCATTCATCAATGACTACTCATGATGTTGTCGATCATAAAGGGTCACAAACAAGTATGGATAGAAGCTCATTTCATAATATTTCAGATCGAACAGACACTAAACATCCATCTGACCGGCCCGTGGTTAGAAATAAGACAGATAAAGTAAACGTGAATAAAATAGACTCAAAGAACATTTCCACTAGTACTAATACAACCAAGACAATGAAACAAGTATCGGAAAAGAAACTAAGAGGTGGAAAATGGGTAACCGTTACTAGAAATGTTGAAGTCACATCTATGACTGATGGTGACACTACTGGTTATGGTACAAAAAGAGTAACAGATCAAGATCTTACAAGTCAACGCAATAAGCCAATCGGTGGGGAACATTCTACAAATATTATAACCTCAGAACAAAGAAATATTACCAGCACAAACAACGCACATGATTCTCACCACCATCACAATATTACAGATAATCAGTCCAGGAGAAATATTTCCAATACAACATATATTGTAGGAGGTCATCATGATGGTCAGAACGTTACACATCATACGCAACATGGAGGTCATGTTATACGTCAAGGGTCTGGGGAAAATGTAACGCAGCGACTTGTATCGTCACAACAATCATCGACATCGTCTTCGAATATCCAAAACGTATCCAATACCCAGCAACGTTACAGACAGACTTCGACGGACAACCGTACTCAACAAAATAATATAGTAACAAAAGGACTACATTCAGACCAAAACGTAATAAAATCAACTCAGCAACAAGCTTCTGAAAGTCATGTCCATGGACAACACGTTGACTCTAATATCCAGAATATTCAAACATCTGATCAAAGATCCAATTCCCTTCAGCGTCATGGTACATCTGATCATCATACTAAACGTAGCACTAGTTCTATCAACAACGTGATAACTGGAAGTCACACAGAACAAAATGTGTCAAGAGCGTCGCATTCACAAATTGTCAACAGAAGTCAACTGAGCGACAGTGTTACGAAGACAAGCATGGAATTCCAACGTGCTATGCATGGTGGGGGAGATAATACCACTCATATTGTGGATAATTCAGCGCGCAGCGGTCATCACAAACGAACTTCTGATTTAGTTTCCGACACAGCCAGTTCCAATGCTGTCTTACATCGTAAAGGTGTTTCATCAACTACTGAAGCTCAACATTCTATTAGCTCTACGGCTGCGGCTCAGCGTAAGAGCATCGGAAACTTATGCGACCGCGGTGAATATATCAGTAATTCAACTCAAAGCACTGATAGAAAGAGCATTAGCTCTATGCATCGCTCGGCTCGTGAAAACATGGCAGTGATATCGCAACACACGGACAGTTCAGATACGCGTCGGCAACAAAGAAGAGACGGCCAGTCAACCTTGGTTGTGGAACAGCAACCTCGGGTCATAGTCAGGGACAATCTTCGAGTTGGTGGGGAATTCTATGGACAATCAGAAGCAAAAGCCTACGGCAGCTTTTCGCGATCTGATCATACGCAACGGTCTGAAAATACGCAACGATCTGAACGCTCTGAAAGAGTGGAGAGAGTAGAACGTCACGCTCGACATGGCAATACGTCGCACTTTGTCTTAGGCGATGGTGGTACTAGCTACAAGCGGGACTTTACAACCCATGTCCATGGCACTTGTCCCGCAACCATGTTGGATTCTTCACGTACTCCATTTAAACACACGCGGGATTCCAGAGAACATAAGTTTTACTCCTCGAAAGCAACACAGCAGCAGAAGTAAACTCCTTTTAAAATAAAGACTAACAGTTAAATATATCATTCCTTATTTACTGGCGCTTTC
>DWMR01000743.1:0-11219 GCA_018245355.1 Dalla costala | reverse complement strand
TGCGAGAGTTCATATTACTGTGAACAAAATCTAGTTTTTAATTTGGCCAACAATAAATATTATAACAGTCATTTTGTTCAACATGTTCCGGCCCCATGTTGGGCGCCATTTTGTAGCGTCGGTTCCCGTTGAAAGGAATAAAATCCCGGACGTGAAGTTAATTATCTACTTTATTAACACAAACACAATAGGTATATAACACAAACATAATAATTTTAAGTATAGGCTTGACAAAAACTTTTAACCCCTGGAATGTACAGTGGACAAATCTAGGCGAAACACAATTGATTTTCTATTGTGTCTACGATTACAGCATTCAATGGATTAAAGTAAACTATGGATTTATAGGGCTAGGTCTGGTACGCGCGGAGGAGTCAAGAACGACGCACGTATCTGCGTTAATGACAAATTTCGGACCCCCTCACAAACAATCGTAAAAAAGGAATTTAGAACAAAAAATCATCGCCGCAGTAGCGGGGAGAGCGCCGCAGCCTCGAACGCTGTACGACAAAATTACCTCGCGCTATAAAACTGTTCTTGTAGGATTATCACACCATTTATTTTTACACCTTGTGAAGAACGAAGAGAGTACAAAATAAACACCTCTTATCACTTTTAAATCACTCTAAATCACAATAAAAACATTTAATAACAAAGTGTTTATTTTTAAAATTATTAGACTTAAGATGCGGATGCGGACCTACGAGTAGGTACCATGGGTTAACGTGGCCATACGTCCCGCTTTAGGCGGGATTGTCCCGCTTTCAGGCTGTCTGTCCCGCTGTCCCCAGCGAGAGCAAAGATGGCTTTTGCAAATAAACCAAATTAATATAGGTACCTACTTACTTGCCTATCTACATCAAATTCATTGTACTCAAATTGTAACGCGGGCTAGTAGCTAATTGTAATAAGTATCGCTGTCTGATCACCAAAAGTACCACCTCTGTCAGCTTAGTTTGGGATCAAATGATCGTGTGTGCATTGTCCAAAGACGTTTTTTTTGTATATAAAATTCCATAAGCGTCCCGCTCTGACACAAAAAATAATGGTCAGGTTAACCATGGGTGACCGGGCGTCGAAATCTGGTGTGTACCTACGCTGTGTGCAAATGTGTTACTTAAAGTTCTAAAAAATTCACTCAAAGTTTCCTAACAAAACCTACATTCTTATTGCGCCGCAAAGTGGTATTACCATCCACCTTATTTGTTGCGTAGGTAGTTTTAATGTTAGAAAAGCTTGGGTCAGCTCTTGACAAAAGCTATATTATCATCACATAAACAACAGTCGGAAGAAGGGAAGCATTACTCCAAAATCCAATTAAAGTTCGTCCATCCTACTAGTATTTACTGATAATAATATAATTATGTAAGTAGTAGGTACTTATCATACTTGACTAGGTAGTAGGTACCTATATTAGGTACATAATCTTCGCTTCACACACAAACTGGTTACGTCACGTTTGGAGTAGAGTAGGTAGATAATGTTATCTGGAACTAAAAGTGCTAAAACTAAAAATGATGCAAATTGGTGAAGAACAAGTGGAATTGGTGTACAAAACGACAATATTGATAAACCAGCCAAAAGATGCCATTTGTAAAGAATGTTTTTTATTTGCCTTTATAAATGATATCAGGATATCATATTATCAGAGTAAGCGTATAAAATAAGGTTGCAAATAAAATAGTGATAAAAACATTGACATCACACAGTGGCCATTGCGCTGTAAGTTAAGTAAGTAGGTACCTACTACTTAATTTATAAATGCTCAGTCTATCTCTATACATATGTGTACCTTTACAATTATTCTTGTTTTTGTATGCAAAATAATCACTTGTTACTTGTAACAGAACTTGTACAACTTAGCGTTTCAAATTTCTATGCAATCAGATAGCATGACAATGAAAAAAAAAACTGTCGTAGGCATAGTTTTCTAATTGAGGCAGGTTAGGAGAGGCCGCATTCAGTACAAATTTCTAGATGTTGATCGAACGAACCTCACTCATTGCATAAGGATGTATAATATAACAAAACCTTAAATCGGTACAAAGCGAGGAAAGTGATGTAAAGAGTCGGTTTGGTCGGTGGAGGGTGCAGGAAGGCGAGGCAGGGTGCAGGGCGCGGCGAGCGGGGCGAAGCGTCGACACGCGCTGTACGGTCATTGAACGTTCGAAACCGCAGTACGAGGCCAGGCGGCGCGTGCGCCCGATTCAGCCTTCCTCAACGCGACCGCAACTGACCCGCAACACGGCACGGTCAAACCCAGCGGTCGCCGTGCTCGAGCCTCGAGCGCGTTATCTCAATATTTCCTACAATCTTTCTTCTTTAATCTCCTCTTACAACGCTTAATTACTCTTATTCATTAGGTACCTATTTGTTTATAAATAGGCACTCGTTTATCTTTCAGATTACCAATCATTATAACGAGGACTCAACTCAACCAATGGACAACGAGGAAAAAAACTACTGAACAGAAAGACCTGCCTCAAATTTCTAATAAGTAGGTACCTACCTACCTAATTAATTACCATTGTAATATACCTAAAATCATCGGTGCCAATTTTATTTATCTAAGTAGGTAGGTACTTACGTTAGTATAGGTACCTACAACTTATTGTACCTGCTACAATATTTTGTTTATAGGTATAAAGTAATAAGAACATTAGTAGGTATGTACAATATGGTTATATTCAAATACCTACTTATGTCAAATAACAACATCATGCCATCAGATCACGACACGACATTTGACGACATGACTAAACTTATGCCCTCCTCGCGCCCAACTTTATGGGCCGCTGTTATAAGTTTTAATAACGTACCTACGTAACTACGTGCAGTGTGCTGCGCGCGCAGTGTAGGTATCGGCACGAATGTTGAGCGCTGACCTTCGCCTGCGGAGAAGTCAATTTTCATCATAATATCTTCTTACACAAACGGAAAAACTGAATTGAGTAACAAACTTAACTTTGCCGTTGGAAAACTGTCGTCCCGATACATCGACCTATGGCGCGGTCAATTTAACAACTGCAAATAAGTTTATTTAGTTTATGGTTCTTTTTTTGTAATGTAACCAGAAATCTATGGTAAGTATTTGGATTTATTCCTTTACTTACTTTAGTGTGTGTGTGTACAATTGCAAGAGCCAAATTTCATGATTCTAGGTCAACGGGAAGCACCTCAAGCACCCCATAGGTTTTGATCTCTTTTGATTGCGTTGATAGAAAGCTTGATTTTTGCACAGAATCAAGGGATTGCAGATTGAGTATTGGATATTAATTTCAACTTGATACCTCGTCGCGTTCCTGAGAAAATGTGTCTTGCCTTGACAGACAGACAGACTGACAAAAAAGTCATCCTTTAAGGGTCCCGTTTTTCCTTTTGAGGTTCGGAACCCTAAAAACAATGCATACGAACACCACATCGCAGACTTCGTGTTAGGTACCTACTTGAGGTGATGCATTGACGCCTAATTCCAAACACTAAACACGATTGACGTAGGACCAATATGACGGTAATGGAAATACTTTTCTGTATCTAAATTGTGAGATGGCTATACTGAACGCACGCTCTGAAATTAATGACGTAAGCGCCTAACAAAAATGTCGAGAGCGAAACATAATAAACAATGTGTTGAAGTGTTTGGAAGACAAAAATAGTGCAGGCATAACCATAGGGCATAACTGTAATATAAAGTATTTTGCTAAAGATTTACAGGCAAGACCGTCCATTTATTCTCAACATGTTTGCTGTTGGCCCTATTGGCCTTAACAGCCTCACCGGATTCATCAACAACCTTTCACCGGTTCACTACTGAACATCAAAACTATTCTTAGGATAAGAAAGGCTAGTCCATAGTCCACCCCGCTGGCCAAGTGCGGATTTGCGCACTATTAAAACAACAGAGTTATGCAACGAGGCGAACATATTATATTTTTAAGTTGTTAACACTGGTAACATACGTAGCCCCTGGCACACAAATACAAAAACGTACGCCCCGTTCGCCCGTTAACACATATCGCATCCGAGGAATAATAGACTCCTCCAAGAAAAGAGTGCTGATTTGACAGGACGGATCATGGTTGGAATGATTGACAACTAACGTCATGAACGAGCGACTATACATATACATATACTATACATATCACTGTAACATATCACTTTGACAGACTGCTCCTATTTTCATCTAATATTTTATCTGTGACAATAAATACTCCTTATTGTC
The DNA here is from genome assembly GCA_018245355.1 of Dalla costala. NCBI lineage: Eukaryota > Metazoa > Arthropoda > Insecta > Lepidoptera > Hesperiidae > Dalla > Dalla costala. The sequence continues at coordinate 6,997 of DWMR01000743.1, read as the reverse complement.
AAATGACAAATCCGACTATATTTCTATGATGTGGTTCTGGAGCTGTAGGCTGTGGCCGTGTTTATGGTTATAGTCACTTAATTAATACACTATGGAATGGTAACATAGTCTGTGGTCTGATTCTACCTAGTCTGTGAATGGTAAGCTCGAGTGTTGCCAACTCAGTGGATTTTCCACTAAATCTGGTGGTTTAGACTACCCTTTTAGCGGAGATATATTGGTTTTAGTGGCTAGGCTAGTGTATTTTTTATGTGGATTAGACTTCTTCAGTTAGTGGTAGGACCCGACATTCAACCACTAACACGATTTTACAAAATTACTCTCGATATGAAAGAACGTTTGAAACAAGCGTGTAATTTTTGGTTGTGTAGGCAACACAAAAGGACTCGCGTGGTGGTTTCCGGGGCTTCTCCGAAAATAGTTTGACTACATAATAATGATTTTGATTATGAACCTTAAGATGATTGTAAGTGAGTCGAGTTTGATTTAACTCAAAAGGTTTGTTTATGATTATTCGCTATGCATGAACTAATCCTTACAATACAACAGATTAAGTCATAAGATAGTTCGTAGTTCGTAGTACAGTTCGAGTCGGTATGGCTAAACTTTACTATCTTGTTTTAATTCTCTTAAAACGCATATGCTGAAATCACAAAACGCTGAAAAGTTTCGTGAATGTTAGTTACGTGCCCCAGAAAAAAAAAAAAACATATATTATTTCTAATTAATATTTAGGTGGTGCATAATATTGTTATCTATATGTACAATAATAAAATTGTAACTGGTCGTTGTCTGGGAGTGTCATTTTTAGGTGCCTTTATTAACGCAATAGAACCCAAAACAATTATTTTTAGAATTTATGTCTGTTTCATTGTTACGTTTGTGCGCGCTAGTCTCAGAAACGGCTTAACCGATTTGGGTGCAGTTTCCACTAATGTATTGTAGTAAGCTTAACATGTAGTGTTCATTTTATTTCAATCAGCTCATAAATAAAAATGTTATGTCATTTAGAGAATAAAATATGTTTTTCGCGGGCAAAGCTAGTGTAGAATATTAGTGTTAGGCAATGGCAACACTGAATTCAATCGATAGAACAGAACCACAGCCAGTTATCCACAGAGAATAGGTGTAGGTACTTTGTTTTATACTGAAAACTGACTGCTGAGGCCTAACGAATTGTATTTGTAACGGACGCATTGTTTTGATTTTCATTACTAATTCAGGGATTCTGAATTATAACACAATGACTAGCTGTTCTACTTCTGAGGGGCAGTGCAGCACGGAGCGTCGTGCATCCAATGAATCGGAAAGTATGTATCATAAAGGTCTTGCAACCACCGTTTAATATATAATTCTTATGGCACATTTTCCCCTTTGCCTAGAGATAGCAAAGCTTTTAGAATACTTGTAGAACTAAAAATGTACCTGAAATTTTATGTGAAATCAGGGCTAATAAGACCCAATAAAAGATCTTTATATGTTGCTACCTGATGCTTTAAATTTAAACCCTATAATTAAATGATTTATATTTTGTAACATTAGCTAGCAAGACTATAATTTCAATAATATTTTTACTTATAGGTCAATAAAAAAACAACCACTTTGTTACACACATATTAACCATTAAAGCTAGGTATTTGGTTTTGGCTTGGTATGGCTGAAAACCTACTTGCTTCAATCTAATTCGAAAATATTTTAAACTTTTAATCATATAAGGGCAAGACAACATCTACCGGGCCACTAGTAATTTTCTAAACTTGAACCTATTTTAAAAAACACCTTGTCTGCAAATAAAGGTTTTGAAATTGAAATTTAATTGAAGTTGTAATAGTAATTAATTTTAAAACCCTTTGCTTACATCAATGTAGGCAATTGATGCTGATATTTAATTAACAGCCTTGCCATCCATATTACCAACAAAATAATCAGTAGGCAATGATAAATACATAAGTAGCACCATCTACTCACTGCTATAAGGTATACGGTTAGTGTAGAATGTCAAGCAGTTCCTACTCCGCATAATACTTCACAACTACCTCCTGTAGTGAGGTTTTAAAGTTATGTAATTTATGCATTTCACTTGAATGTTAAATGAATATTTGTTTAATTGCATCAATATTACTGAGTAAAAAAAAACCTTTAATTGAGTCAACCACAAGAGATCTTGTTTTGTTTGAAGCACTATTTAAGGAAGATGAAAGTAAGCCATTAAATGTCACCTGCTGTAACGGTGAAGGGGAACATTGTGAGCAAACCTGCATGCCTAAGAGTTCTCCATAAAGTTCTGGAAGGCATGTGAGTGTTATTTAGTTCTCCCTATCGCATTCGGTTAGACCTGTAATGATAGTTGGGAAATTGACATTAAAAAAAATAAAAAATAAATAATTTGTATGTAATTTAGATTACTTTTGTTTTAGATTTGGACACAACTACACCAAAGACCTCGAGGTTTCAGATTCCAAAATTTCGTTTGAAGACTAGTGGTGAAGCTGCTTCTTTGTCAACATCTCAAGATGAAAGGATACCTCTCACACTTACAGACATACAATATCTACTACTACATTCAATATATGGCAACCTGAATATGACCGAAATACCACGCTGGTATGGTCTAAACAAAAGCAAAAATATTACTCAAACTACAATTCTGGTTGTTGAAGGTGTTTCAATTCAACATTGGGAACAGTATCAAAATAAAATGCCATTCATTGCTAAAACATTCCATTTTTTTGTAGAAATCTTAACACCTTCAGTATACAAGGGGTCCCTTGTTAAAGAATTAGCTTTAGTTCCACTATTTGAAACAGAAATGGATATTATTATGAAGAAGTATGGCAGTGTAAACATAGCCCTTCAAGTAAAAAAGGATTTAATGGGGTTGATAAAAGCTGTCTACCCAATATCTGATGACTTCCCAGATGAGGTAGATCTGCATTTGGAAGATAAATTTCCACGAACACAGTTGATATCGCCCCTTTGGCAACTGATTGAAGAAAAATTTCCAGTCCCTTTAGAAGGTAAATTGAAAAATACTTATTTAGATTATGTTATGACTAAAGACATGTACAAACCAGTTACATCAAAATCACCCATGTTTGGTTTAGACTGTGAAATGTGTAAGACCAACGCAGGTTCAGAACTCACCTTTATATCATTGGTTAATGAGAAACATGAGACTGTATACGAGTCTTTGGTAAAGCCATATAATGATATAACGGATTACCTAACGAAATTTTCTGGAATATCAAAGCCCTTACTTGAAAATGTTACAAAGAGACTTCGAGATGTGCAAAACGATCTAAAGGAGCTTCTTCCTCCTGATGCTATACTTGTTGGACAATCTCTAAATTTTGACCTAGATGCTTTAAAAATGATGCATCCCTATGTAATCGATACAAGTTTAATTTTCAACTTTGTTGGACAAAGGGTAGTTAAACCTAAACTGCAAACTCTTGCAAGAGAATTACTAAATCAGGAAATTCAATGTGACAAAATAAAACTGCCTTGTACTATTGAAGATGCACTGACGGCAATGAAATTAGTTCAGCTTAAACTTGCTAGAAATATCGAATTTGAAGATGCAGTACACAAAAATAAGGTTAATCATGTGTACTTTAAATACAACGAAGTTATACTTAAAAATGCAACAAAGCTACAACAGACCTCGTTAATGATTAATGATGGCGATAAACCAAAGACAACCTCTGTAGTTATCGGCTGTGACAACATAACAGATGATTATCGCACATACTCAACTCAAGCTGAAGAAAGTTTGAGTGATCATCAGTTAAATGAAGTAGAGTCAAAGAAAGTCAAACTGAGCACTGTTGGTAGTGTTGAGGAGATAATTTCTACTGCAAAAGATGCAGTTAATGAGTACAATTTTGTAATGGCACATTTCATAACTGAAGCGGCAACAGAAGATGAAGAAAAAAATATGCAGATGATAGATACGTGGGTTAAAACACTTCGGAACAGTATGAAAGAGTCATCCTTGTGTGTTGTTTTGTTTGGTGGTACAGAGAATAACAATGGAGTAGCAATGATAGCAGTGAACAGAACTATGATTGATGATGATGAATGATTTCGTATTCAATTCCTGAATGATGACTCCGTGGCTCGTTGGTTAGTGACCCTGACTGACGAGCCGTGGGTCCCGGGCACGATCTCCGCCGATGAATATTTGTACTCGGGTCTGTGAATTGTGTTGTGTTTTGTGTGTGTCCGCCACCCGCAATCCTAGTGCGGGGGTGTGAGTGTGTATGCGTTTAATATACATGTAATAAATATGGTTTGTGTGAAATAAAAGATTTTTATTGTATACCCTTGAAGACCTAAGTAGGTGTAGTGTTCGCACATTCTAGCAAAAGTAAAATCATTAAACTCCAGAGGATACTTAACTGATTCCGAACAGGTTGCCTCTGGTATTTTCGCACTATCCATCGTGACTTAGAGCTGCCCATCATAGCCCCCAGTTTATAAATCTGAACTCAAAGTCTTCTGTGTGACAAAACGTGGCAAAACGATGAAACAATTCGGTAAAATTTATTGACATTTTTGAAATTGGTCTGGGCAGACATTACGGGAATCATTTCTGATTGATAATTTTTTTAGATTTTAGGCCGTACCACTACCTCTGAAATTTTGGTTGTGGGCTCTGGGTCTACAAGTCCATCTATTTATCGAAACATAAATTCGATAATTTGTACCTACTAACCAGGAATGTGGAACAGAGTCATAGGCTGTTTTGTAATCTAAGTACATGATGTACCTATAAGTCAGATTTGGTTTTTTGAACTTGCTTTAATATCACAGAATCTATTATCTCAGAGTAGTTAATATACACTATTATTAACTGCTCCTTGCACCCTTGAGAGAACTTTCGGTATCCTCTTTGCTGTTCAGCGAGGATATTATGTATTATCATCAGATTCATATCATAGACATGTTTATATAGAAGTTGAGATATAGGTACAAGATGTGATAATTTTGTAAATAGTTTGCTTACTAATCGGTCGATATTTTTCGGGGTTAGTGAGGTCATTATTGTCTTTAGGGATCATATAGGTAAGTGGTTCCTGCTGTAATGTACATTGGTAGGTACCTACTGTTCCGGGATCTTGTATGAACTCATTTATGAATTTGTGTAAATATGTATGAATGTATGTGAATTTCTTATACCAGTAGCTGTGAATATAGTCGGAACCTGTGGTGCCTTCTAGTTTTGTAAATTACTTATAACTTCTTTGAATGTGTTTATTGGGATATGCTCAAACGTCATCGGTTGTGTTACTGAGTCGATGTTGATAATTTCCTCCTGGATCCACACGGCTTCGTTATTATGCTTAACGGGATTTTCCCAAATTGCTGCCCAGAAGCTTTGCAGATCTTCTGGGTTTGGTGTGGCATGAATACTGTTTTCTTGTATGTTTGCTGGATTGTCTTAGGTTGCGATAAAACTGCTATTCTTCTTCTTCTTCACCCCACATCAGTCCACTACTGGACATAGACCTCTCCCAAGGCACAAATCGCTTTTCATAGTTATTAAATTGGTTATTTTGTTATTTTCTTAAAGTGCATGCTTTATATCTTTTGAGACGTCCTGTCCTGATGAAGCTGATAATTTTTGTTTGAGAGTATCCAATATGTGAGTGAGATGTGTGTTTGGTTCCTCGCGTACAGAATGAATTTTATATTGTTCCATAATGATTTTTACTTGATACCTAGGTACGCTATTTTCTTACTTCTGTTACCATTGATATATTGAGTGGCTGTACCTATCTTGGACCGCAGATCTTCTAGTTTTCGTTCTAGACGCCTTTGCCAGTTAGGTTTACGATCTTTTTTATCATTCCGATTGATTTTAGAGGGCTCAAGCGTTAATTTTGCTCCACTGATCTTAGCAGCAGTCCACGCGGCGCAGTAGACTACTGCTTGTAGGGTGTTAAAATCAGAGTCTTCAGTAACATTTTCAGGAATTATTATTTTATCAATATAGTTTATTGTACCTACTTGTACTTATTGTACACCTACTTGTTATATCAATAACATTTTTTGGAAGACTTTTGTTTTGGAATATAAGTTCTATGGGTTGCTTCAGTAAATCTATAAAATTCGTATGCTTCTTTAAAAATTTCTTATATTTCTGTTTGTCTTTCGGGTGCCCTTTGTTCGATGGGTTCATTTTGAAGATTTAACTCAATACTACTTATTTAAAAAATCTACTTCAGAATTGTTTATATTGTCTGTATTACCTATGTATGTTATTAGTGTTGTCATTAATAAAGTCGTTAACATTCAATAAAAGTTCTTCGCTTACTTCTTTCTTTATGTCTTCTAATTTATCTGCGCTAAAGTATTTATTTTTAACTATTGCTCTTCGTTGATCGGCCACTCTTTGTTCGCTAATAGAAATTGGGAAATATTTTGAGAATTTCGTCGAGTAGTGTTTATCGGTACATAGTTTTTATTTGTTTATAAGTTAATTATTCGATAGTACCCCTTCATTATTGCTTCATTGTGATGATTAGACCATGTCATCCTAGTACGAATTTGTGTTAAATTATCTGCGACTATAGTTTGGTGTATTCCGGTTACGCATATTTGTGATTGTGTACTCGTTATTTCTTATTCGACTTAGTTCAAAATTTGATCTATGATGTTGTGTGGTAGTAATTTATTTCGAATAATGGCTCTACGTTGGTCACCCACCTACTCTTTGGCGGCTAACTTGCATGTTCGGGAATTTTTCAATGAATTTAAGATACAGGGGTTCGAGGTAGTTATTGGTATCAGTATTTAGTGCTGTTAATTTAAGGTATGTAGGTACGCAGTATGAACTCATTCATTTCAGAGGCCTTACTCTTGAAGTTGTTTCGGTTTTGTTTCTGTTCCTGATTCGAACTTGATTTTGATCCTGAGTCGCGGTCAAAAGTGTACATCTGAACCAAACCGAATCGAAATTATTCAAAATCAAGATCGAGTTGCGTTCGAACGT
>DWMR01000742.1:0-11222 GCA_018245355.1 Dalla costala | reverse complement strand
AAACAGATAGGTAACCAATATGATTATACTATGAATGAGTATGAATTTTCTATGAAACTATCACTGTCCTTGCGAAGAAAAACGAGCAAAAAAGCGTAGAAATTATAGCGACATATCTTGCAGAAGTGACGCAAGCTAAATATAATAATGTAATACGTACCGCAATTCAGCAGCGCTAAACACGCTGTATTTGAACGGCTCCACCCCATCTAGCTGCCGAGCTAATGACGTGGAAAGCGATTCGATACTTCACATTGAAAAACTAGATACATTCGACCGCTCATTTTGTAAAACACTGAATAATAGCAAGAAACAACCGTTTTACAAGAAGTAATCATAGTGTAGATGGCAAAAACACGAGCTATTAATGGTCTACGAGCGACGGCTTTTTACTATTCATGAGCGAATTAACGGCAGGCTCTCACACAAGCGAACATTAAACTTTACGGGAAACGCTGTTAACTAGCTTAGCAAAGTGACACATTGGTTTGATGGCTACGTGGAAGGAAGCGCAGTGGAAACGCGCGATTGGGAATGGGGAGCGTAGCGCTCACTACACTTTGTAGATCAACTGTATCAAATGTATGTATCTACGTCAGGTAGGTAGTCGGTACGTGTAGGTAGGTAGGTATGTCATGTGTGTACCATTAGACTTTTCCCGGGGCTCCCATCGACAATGCTCGTTTTCCAATACAAACCTTCATCCCCTATTTTAACCCTCTAAGGGGATGATTTTTGGCATTTATAATATACCTACTAACGATTACTAATATTTACTAAGATCATTAATTTACACTAATACCTAGTCCTAACTCCCATAGCCCGATTACTAACGAATAGGTACCTACTAACCAACTAATATTCCAATTAGCACACTAACAGGATTAAGTAACTAAATAACAGTCCCTCGCACAATCCTATTGGAAGTTTGTCACGGATCTTTGCTATTCTTACCACATAAAAAAATATCAATTAGTCAGGTTTTAACTTACCCTTTCGTTTAAATTTGAACCACAAAATTTAATTTACAGACAAAAGTAGTTTAGTGAAAAGTTCAAAATCTTGTTAAAATTACAACTTTTTATGTATAAACATCTCATCTTCCTAACTTTAACTGTATACAATGTTCAACCGTACGTATTCGCGGCATTTTAGACGCCCAATACTCGTGATAAATTTAGCAGTCGTCCAAGTTGTACCTACTATAGAACGTAGTGCGACGGTTACGTCTCTATATTAATAAAATCAACTTTCTACGGAAAGACTAAAGTTCCATTTATGTAAAACGATTTCACTGCAGCGCGTAACCTGAGTGCTTTGTATCAGCTGAGCGGACTCTGCGGTCGCGCCGCTAATACAATAATGAGAAATTGTCATTCATGTAGAACATTATTACAACAATGTTTCATAAAATAATAAAGAATGATATCTTAGCTAGACAATAAAACCAAACAAAAATGCAACAAAAAAGCTCTACGAGTGCTACGAACTTTTCATTTAGACTAAAATAAAATAAAATTAAAATAAAATAAAATAAATAAAATTTAAAGCGTACATAAGGATATGCAAATAATATAAAGAAATAATGCATAGTTTTCCCTACAAAATAAAACAGTATAAATTATAATTCGATATCGCTTCACTGGCCGATCATTCCCTATCTTATCTTCACTCGGCTGACCCATCGAATCCTAGATTAATCCTGAATCTAAACTTACTTTTCGGCTCATTAGTTACTGTAATTTTTTATAACGATATCGTACTAAATGTGAGTTTCGTTTCTAAAATAATAATTTAGTTATAATTACAATTCCTCAACGGACAAAGGTGTATTTACTAGATATTTATATTACCACGTGTATGTGGTAGGTACCATTGCGAAGCACCATCGCAAAAAAATGTGTCCATAATGCTAAGTTCATAAAGCGCAAATATCGACAGAATATATTAACAAGGTGGTTAGGAGTATAAATATTTATTGAGCATTATTACCCTGTAAAGGGATTGGAATAAACATGTTCATACTTTTAATTATTCAGAGCATAATTGTTGTAGCGGTATCCACGTTTATAAGTTAAACGGACCTTACGATAACTGTCTTCGGTTGTTTAACACACTACGCGTAAGGAAGTACCCTATAAGGTCTTATGTTATGTTATTGATGTGTAAAGTTCTCTAATTAAGGAACTGTAATATAACAGTTTTATAATGTACATTGTTCCTAAGCTCTTTTTTAATAAACCATTGAATAAAGTGTCTTTGATCTATTTACTTTTAAGTTACCTAAGCAGGTACAGTTTGGTACAATGTTTGGTAATGTCGGATGATTACTACAATTCCTATACATTTAATTTGATATAAATGTATTTGTTATATAACTGTCATTATTAACAATAACTACGGTGGACAGTCTTGTAACCAAAGCGATGTATCATTCATCTGTGAGGTGAGGTAGCCGCACGATATCTCGGCTTACCCGTCACCGATACATTAACCAATAGTTTAACTTGATCATATCATTTTACAATTGCCCACTTAATGTAGCTTCACTCACACGAACTCGTTCTATGATGTATTCCATACACGATGAACAATCATTTAGTTTTTACCTTTTTACTAATTTCCTCATTACTTTTGATGAGCACATTTAAGTGTTATATCAAGACACAATGGGGGTCATTTAATTTGCATACGATGCCGTTTTTATAGTTATCATTATAAGAACTTTAGATTTGCTTTACGTAAATGGTTTTTTAAGTAATTATCATAGCGTAATTTTGGGTCGGAAAACTTAATTTGCTGGCCATCACGTGAAAAAATAATGTGTTTAAATTCAGTAACACGTGTACTTGAGTTACTAAAGTGTGAATACAATCAATTTTTTGCAGCCTATTTTTAAATAATACTGTTAATTAAAAGTATATTTTTTGTTAGAGTCCGCAATTATCCAAATACAGTGTATGTATGTATTTAGAATGGAAAGGAATGGGAGCTTAAATATTATATTGTCGGGAATCGAACTGCAGTAGACTGAATTGGTACTGTTAGCACTGAGCAGGTGGGTAGACCGGCAGTTGATCAGTATTTAGTCGATATTACCGTCCGTTTACCCAGTGAGCCGCGGCGACCGCAACGCACACACACACACATCTAAGACTCGTACTAGTAGGTACGATGTAAAAGTATGTCCTCGCTGAGTATCATATCGCTGCCATTACAAATGCACTTAATGTGTGAATGATCATTGCGTATTAATGCCACTCAAACATTGTTGTTTATACGTTTGTAGCGTGGTCTAGTCTTTCATATGCATATTTATGTCAACGGCTAGGTGAGGTATAGGTTTGTAGTATTTTACCTACCTAGGAACCTATTTTTGCTCTTAACTTAACCTGGTTTAGGCCATCTTCTCAACCTGAAAGTATATATAACCGGGATCAGTTGGGCCGGTGATGGGTTGTTATATTTATGTTTTATTTACACACACTAACCTGCATAAGTGTAACCGGCATACTTTTCCGACCGGAACACAGAAATGGGCGTGGCGGTAGTACCGCCCTGAGCGAACCGCATACAGTAGATATACATACAGGTTCTACCTTCTGATTTAATAATTATTTAATCCTGCCCTGAGATTATCTATGAAATGAGCTAGCCGGGGCGACACGTTACAGTTTTTCTCACAGGGTATCGACTGGAATATGGTAATCCTTCATGAATTTCGCTGTCAGACATTGGACAAGTTCGATTCGATAAATGTCAGCTAGTTGCTCTTCACGGACTCCACTGCTTCGAAGCTTCGATCGGCAGTATAAACCGCAGGCCACACCGCACACGAAGCTAACTTAGCTTAGTTTACCTCACGTAGCATAGCTATAGTAACTTTTCATCCACCTACGCTGCTTATTTTGCAGTGCAAACCCGTGTATAAAGGTGCCGGGACTATGTGAGCAAAGCTAAACTACGAGTAAGTATATCTAAGCTTCGTTCGCCGGCGATGCTTGTGTCTAGGTCTAGGTGCTACTTCACGTCAGACATATGTATGTGTGTACTGGTATCTCCCTGGCCTAACAGAATATTCCCTGGGACCTGAAAATACAAATGAATGTGGTGTAAATTTCTGTAGTAGAAGTTGTTTCAGAAATGAAACGGCAAATTTTAATGCTCCACGTAGAGCACTGCTCATCTGTACCTACATTTGATTTGGTTGATCTACTTACTTCAACCTGTCAATATATCCTCCTTGTTCATCAAGCTGCAACCCTTGAAATGTTCACATTTCAACACGATACAACACCAAACCGACATGTCAGTCTCTGTACAAATAGACTAATCACAACACTATCTCGATTAGAAAGCTCTTGTGCAAAAGGTGTTAACTATGTTTATGATTTGGTCAATCTCCGTTTACTCGTCGTAAATTGAGAAGTAGGAAGACGGTGTCGCTCGCTCGGCTGCGCCTGCGCCGATCGCGCGAGACGCCGCTCTCAGAGGATTGGGTTACGTGCACAGCTATGCCAACTATCCCTAATAGAGAATAACCACTACGGTTTTATGAGAAAATACCTCGCTAAAATCAGTTAAACCCTTGCGTGGCAAATATCCCTCGGAGGCAGACAACAAAAATGTTTATTGTCTATTTTTTTAAAAATGCTAACTCCCCATAAGTATTGGAGTTACACCCATTATAATGTGCCTGGCCATGAGGTTCTCAAAATCAAAAGTGTTGCCACGCGGCGTTATACGACGGTACTAATTGTTCACCAGGTTAATCATCTACCTACTGTTCAGCACCTAGGTGTAATTATAAATCGACATCAATTCTCAAACTGTTACACAGATGTAAGTTGTTACCATCCTGCGTAATAAAGTCAGTTTTGATCACAATACATATATTATGTAACCGTAAGCTTGTAAACAGCACATCAGCCGTCTTGTTCAAGATTTTTGATGATGAGGTTGATTGCAGATGTTCATGGGTGGCAGTGGCAGTGGTACGATTTCTCTTTTCAACTATGTAAATAAAAAAATGAAATGTTCTTCGTAGCCTTAACTTAACGTAAGGCCAAACTTGAGAGCAGCAGGTTCGGTTTTCCGGGAAAATTGGAAAATTCGGGACAAACTCCAAGTGCTTTTGATATGGGGCTTTTGTATGAACTCAAGACAATGAAATTCGGACAGGACAACGTCTGTCGGGTCAGCTAGTCATTCTTATAAAAAAGGCAATGCATAATCGAGAGCACTGGACGTGGTGCGGCCAAGCGCGGGCAGTGGTCGTGAACCACACGCCAACTGGTTGTCTTGTCTCCTCGCGTCGACGTCAGAGCGGGCTGCCACCGGCTTCTGCCCACGACGTATCAGGAGACATTGTGTTCACATACCCCGTTAAACACGAGATGGGCATGCGGTATTGAATGTTGACCACGAGTTATGACTTTTTTTTTCAATTTTCATGTTAGGTATACCTCTCAACTTTCTGTGGTGCGAATAGAATCTGAACGGTGGTTGCTAACGAACGGTGGTGGACTTTTGCAACCGTTTTGACAGCGTACAAATCATTTATTTGATGTTGTAGTGTCTTGTATTCTATTGTGGAGAAGGCGTGACTGCTAATGATATCTAAATAAACTATGATTCAATAAAGCTAACATAATTATATGGATTTCATGTAAAGTAGGTAATATGTATTGGGTACAATTAATATACAAAGACAGTGCTTAAAATATTAATCAGCGTTAGCAGATACATATTAGGTGCTCGTTTGAAGTAGGACCGTCAATGTTTACCGGGCTAAAGTCAATAAAATGAACGCTTTTATTTACATGATTTGTAAACATAAAAGGGTAAATTTACATTTTGATATTCGCAAGTGCTTCGGGGACTAAAGTGGCGTTCGCTCCCTAAAATTTTAAAACATCTATTTGCATATGCTTTGAGTACATAAACGACACTTTCTGAAGCACTTTTGGGTGGGGGTGTCAGGGGGCGGACTATTTAAATTTCTACAGCAACTTGATAACTGGCGCGTCTCTCTGAATTTCTTAATGTTTCGCCGTTGTTTGTAGTGAGGATCAGGACCTAAAAAGCAAGGAGAGCTGCGATATTACTGTTTAGGAAGGAGATGTACCTACTTATAAAGTAAAATATTAGGCGTATGTTGTGTCCTATGTGATGTTTGTAACGGGGTTTAAACCTTACGAATGCTGATGTAAATTAACTAATAAACATGCTACCTACCTATTATAAGTACCTGCGATATACTTAGGCAGACTTGTGTGTACCTTGGTTGTTTTGTAACGAGTTGTTCAAAGCAAAGCGACAAGTTCGTGTTACAAATCCTCAATTAGCAAGATACAGCTCAGTTTAAGCCGGCGTTTAAATTCGTTAGGAGCGGCCTGTGTAGTACTTGTTTGTGGCTTTTACAAAGATTAGTTAAATGCACAGAGTATCACGATGTCTGTTAAGGTGTTAGTATCATGACTGTTTTCCAGTTGATATTATTTATGTACGTACATCATGCGATTATAACTTACAGACTCTTGGATATATTTATTTTGTCGCGAGAATCATTTTTTTTCAGCGATCACAAAAATATTTTTGTTATAATTCGTATCGGATGATGTAGACTTAGTTATAAATCGGTTCAAGAAAATAAAGTTACTTGTTTAAGTGTTAATCCTAGGTACTCAAATTGATAAATGTTAAATCGATGGTACAGTCGGTCCGGGATCTGGATTACAATTGAATTAAAAATATTAGAATAACAGAAAAACAAATTAATGACCTTGCCATAAACCACAATATTTAAGTGGATGATGGAGGAAAATATATTGTTTTGAAATTGTTAAAGTTTTTTTAACAGTCGATTTATTTTTATTTAAATTTGATTTAGTTCGACATTTCAGACGAACGAAGACCGGAATAGACCTACTCACTAATTCAATATTAATATTTGAAACACAATCACTATTAGGTAGGTACTTTTTAAGATTAGACAGTTATGTCATGGACGATTTATTCGTTTTATTGATCTACGTGTTGGCTACATAATCTTTGCCAGCGCCATCAATTGCGTATGTGAGTTGCGTAGGGCGCTAAGTGGATCTCCATTTTAACTCCTGAAACAAGCTGGTTGAGGCTTTCAGTTGGATCCCGCCATTTGCATGATTGCCATTACGCTGATTACCGCCCTCCTTCCCTTTTCCCTCTTCAGAAATGGCCGTAAACGTATGCAAATCAACGCTTTACAGTTTTTGAAAGCAAATCTGTTAATCTGATTGCCGTCTATGTTGATATTTTGTATGTGTACCGAGATACTTATTCATTATCGTAACATGAGTTACAATTACAAGAAATCTACTTTTTTAAAACATTGACGTAGTTGTAGCTGCCTACTTAGATCTGATCTATTTACATTCGTCTTCCTTTCTGAAATAGGTATCTATTACACAAGTTATCGCTTTACTTAATCGGTATGACACGCCACTTGCTACATTTTCTTAAATCTAAGTTTTCCATGACACTTATGAAGTTTGATTTGTGTAACCCACAAGACACATGAAAACAAAAAAACCGAGTTACCATAAAATCAGTATCTCGATACATTAATTCGGTTTATTTACACTATAATCCAGCTGATTTATTTTCCTCTTAAATACTTTCCATTAACGGGTAGGTAGCAGGGTGCTAAAAGCAATATGGCCGCCTTTCGCGCTCTTCCCGTTTTGATTTCGTATTCAGAACACGATAACGACGAAGAGCAGGCGTGGGTTAATGTTGTCATTTTTAAATATTAAAATTACATTATTGTATCTCGGGACAAGTATCTCAAATTGATTCTAACTGCTACATGGGACATAAAATATATTCAAATGACTACGCCGAAGGCGCGCTAACGTTACAAATAAAGATTTAATATTCTCGTATCGTAAGGTTGTACACTTGACTTTTTAAATAGTTAGAGCATCAGTGTTCCACTGTACCCAACCAGACCACAGAAGAAATATTTTCTACAGTGCCTACACGTGACACACATTTGAGAATAATTAAAACTGTCAGAACATGCTGGCTTCCGTACGATGTTTTCTTTTCTATAGGCGAAACAAACAACAAACTAAAACAACTATACCAACTAAATATAACAACTATAGGATATAATAACAATCTCCAAGATAAGGCCCTAATCCTGAATCTTACGCTTATTTATAAAGTTTTGTATAAGGCTTTTTTAAAAACTTTTGAACTCTTGGTTTTGAACATTTGCACTCTAAATATAATATACTCTATTATACTCTTTATATAATACTACCTACTTGATAACTAAGCAATAACTATGAAACGTACTTTAGTTGAAATAGACGTTTATTAATGCGTTAAAGCTAAATTACTAAGTAAATGGTTTTTGTTAAATTTCATGCTGCTACGCGGATCACTACGAGGTTGGTTACAATATTATTACCTTTTGGCGAAGCGCTTTGCTTGTTATTCGAACCATTTCATCGAATGCTAGTATGAATATTCTTTTATACAAAGTATTGGCTGATATGCGAATGGCTAAAGAATTTGTATGCACTTGCAAACACTATTTTTATAAGACATGGCAGCGTGATAGAAAGGGACAGTAGGTAGGTACTTATTTTTTACATTGCATAGCCTGGTTGCTGATTCGATATTGTCGGTAACACATAAAACGTCTGCAATAAATATAAATCGAGTGCACGAGACGCATACAGAGCTTGCACTGGCTGTCATATGGCGGCGGGGAAAAAGGCGCGAATTACGCGAATTAACATATCAAACGCGCCTTCGTTACTCGCTCCACACCGCTGCCGCGGCTCTCACTGCTTGCTAATAGTTATGGAAAATGTACATTTACATTTATTTATTGAGGAGATTGTGAAAAGGCGCTTTTATTAATATGTTGGATTAGGGGTGGGTGAAACAAATTTAGTCTTGGGGCAGTAACTACAGAGCGAACATACAGACAGGGACGCACAAAAATAATGGAAATCTGAAGAGTTTTAACCCTGCGGAACAACCCTGAAATTTTACAATGTAATCTATTTATATAGGTACTACGTAAAGATACTAGGCATGTGTATTTTTTGCGTATGAATTTGGAACCATCAAGTACCTATAACTTACAAGTAGAAGAATATACTTAGAATGTAGTACGATAGTATACTTAACACTAACCGACAGATTCGGACAGTTAACGATTGAAAGTATTAGTTCAGTTCTGATTTCAGTTTGAGACAAAATCTCCAGTATCTGATGAAACCAACGAACCCAAAATCGATCTGAAATCATTATATCTGGTGCCCACAGATTACAGCCGGTACCTATCAAAGAAAGCCAAAAGTATAGGCAAGAAGGTAGTTGGAGTTTGTCCTTGTGGGTGTGTCCTGAGAACCACCTCTAGGCTTAGTTAAACGGTCGCTAAACGTTTGGGCGGCCCGCCCTAACCACTTAGACACGACAAAGTCATTCTCGAACATAAACAGACGATGCTAAAATGAGCCTTACACCCATCAACTAAGGATTACAATCGGGTTTAAAAAGATAGCATATAGAACTGTGTCGCAATTAGTTATCCTAATGTCTATTCATACAGCTTAAATGGTTTGTATAGGGCGTTTCCGTTATCTCTTGCTCTTGTACAAATATAAGAAGAGTTCCAGTTTTATAATCTTACTAGCCGTTCCCCGTAGCTTTGCCTGACTATTATCTATTCAACCATCCAACCCCTATTTCCCTTTTCACCCTGAATATTCGTAACATCCTTTCTTAGTAGATGTTAACGCTCTTTATGTAACCTATCTGCGAATTCATAGCCTGCGACATTTCAAATTAGTGGCTAATCGTTTCTAAGATTATTAAGTTTTGTAGTGGTACTTCGCTTTTATATTATGATCGCTTTTGGTGTCAAGTTCGATTTCCATACAATCTTTCATTCTCTGTTCTACCTCCTTAGGGGTTTTTTTATCTACTTACGTTAACGTACCTACTTAAGCGTTAATAAAAAGGACATCTAGGTACACTTTATTACAAATCCTAGCATTAGGGTCTACAAAGGGCGGACTATTGGCATTCTCTCTCTACCTTAGCAGACATTTTCAAGAAATTAAACTATGTTTTATGATAAAATTCAAAATTCAAATTTTTTATTTCTTCATATAATAATATACACCTGAGAAACGTCAAAACAGAAAGAGAGAATACATTGGTACACAACTTGAAATTTGTCACGGATTTAGAAATCACTGACCAATCCCATGTTAACACCTAATTTGTCACGATAGACAATACCTATCTTAGTCCATCGGCTTTAAAAAATAATACATACCTATTTAACCTATAATAATAATATGATCTAGGGTAGGCCTTGAGAAAAAAAAGCCGGAGGAAAAAAACTCTAGGCACTCTTTTAAAAAAATAGGTAGGTACTACTTACTACACCTATCATAGAAACGCGGCGAAGACTTATATAAGAATTCCAAAGTAGCTCCTATGGACCTATATCTACTCGTAGTTCAACTACCGGTCTTACTTAATCATAAGGGTTAAAGGGTTAAGTGTTAGAATTTATATTATGTGAGATGCCTAAACGTATTGTAATGTCATACCTAATTTTTATTTACTACCTACAATGTCTGCCTCTCTCCTAATGGTATGCCTTAACAAGGTGCATGTGTTAACATTGTAACAATACATATAGTGTGACATGTTTATTGCAATATTAATAATAAATAAAAAATTAAATATTTTGTGGCCAAAGTTGGTACTTTTTCAACAGTTCCACGTAAAGAGTATTTCTAAGAAAATATTCATATTAAAATAAAGTTTTTTATTTATATGGCGTATGCACAAATGACGCATTTTGTTAGGTCCATCTGTATGTTATAAGCTAGATTTGCAGATGTAAAAAACGATGTAGGTGCTCCTAGCGAGCGCGCGGCGAGGCAAGTGTCGCCGCCGCTCCCGCGGGAAGCGATTAATAACCTCTCGGTAAAGTCGCTTGGGCAGGGGCGGAGTCGCACAAAACAATAAATATAACGAGAATAAGTTTAAAAATAATATTTATTTATTTTACCCTTTATTGTTTTCTACAATGGGCGGACATAATGCCTTATGGCATTCTCTACCAGTCATTCTTACCTATCCTGTAATCTGTGGGTAAAAATACAATTTTTCTTATTTTTCATCTTAAATTACAAAGCATG
>DWMR01000741.1:0-11246 GCA_018245355.1 Dalla costala | reverse complement strand
AAAGTCCTCGAAGGCATGTGTGTTATCTAGTTCACCCTAGCGCATTAGGTTAGCCCTGTAATGTAATGATAGTTAGAAATTAAAAAAAAAAATGAAAATTCAAAAAAAAAAAAAAAATCCTAACCTTGAATGAAATTTCATATTATTCCACTCCAATATTCCACCAGGAATTATAAGGTGTTGATAGATTTGCCTTGATGTCCAAAGGTGCCATCGGGTATGAAAGTTTACGGAAAATATATACCTATGGCAGCCGTCAGCTGTAGTTTTTGTAAAAATATCTTATATTTTCCTGCAACAGTATAATTATTCATTTTAATTGTAACATAAATTATATGTTACTCGTGTAATGTTCGTTTATTTGCCTACAGGACTTTGAATGGAACTTTTTTTTCATGAAACTAAAAAGTTTAATATAATAAATATAAATTAATAAAATTATTAATTTAAAAGAATAAAAAGCCCGACTGCAAGAACAATTAACTGAAAAGACGACGAAAACAAGCTCTACACAAACAAAACTTTAGTACCTGCCTACCTATGTGGGTACTCGTAAGTAAAGTAGAAATTAAAACAAGTTTTCACTTCCAAAGCAGCAATAAAAAATATTTTGATTATGGACTTTGTCTCCGCCTGCGGCAACTGAAAGTGTTCTTATGTTCTTCTTCCTTCTTCTTTTATTTTCTTTCGTTTTTTTTATAATAAAACGAAATGTTTTATGTGTTCGTTTTGAGTTGTTAGTATAATGCATAACACATTTTGTTATTGAGGTGCAGTCATGTGAATGTATATGGAACAATGTAGGTAATACTGGCGACACCGTGGCGCGTTGGTCAGTGACCTATAGGTACCTCGGGTTTGATTCCCGGCCGGGGCTGGCATTTATATCGCTGATACATAAATGTTTGTACCTACTTGTATTAGGCGTTAAACTGTGTTGTTGTCTGTGTCCGCCACCGGCAACACAGAGAGGATTCCGTAGTGCGGGAGTAGGTATGAGTGTTTATCTATTGAAATACTTAATATTCAAATAAAAATCGCGCAGGGCGTGGGAATAAATTGGTGAAGTCTTGCGAGCTTCGCAGATGTATGACCTCTAGAAAATCCATTTATTTACGGCACAACTGTAGTAGGTGCCTACGTACCGTGCCGCTGTAGGTACTTCCGCTACAGAAACACAGAAGAAAAATGTTTAGAACTGAAACGAACTTTCCGCTCAGATTTGTTAAGTGGTGGTTGAAGCGGAACTCGGTTCGCGGAATTACGGGCGCCTTTTTTCCGCCAGATTTGTCGCTATCCTTCATCTACCTACCTACCATTCACGGGACGTGGGTACCTACTAGATAATGGTAAATTGTTATTCTAATCCAGGGTAAAAGTTATAAATAACAAATACTTACTAATTACTCCCGGCTGGGAACGTGTCTCCCTACAACTCGAAACAACGCATAGGCACCCGGGTACACACAAACAAACACACACACACACTGTTAACTGTTTTTGTAGGGAAAACCTGGTGTGCCAAAATACAGGCGGTTGGCTTAGCTTGGACACCAGATCTCCCACAAATTACTTATTGGATAAGGTAAAATATTACTCATATTATAAGTCTATTATGCACTTTGTGTGGCGATGAATAAATTTATAAATTTTTTGAACTTTGAACTAAAGCCAAAGATTAAATTATAGTATTTAGGACTAACTGTTCGACGCACCGTTGGCAGCGCCCATAAAATTCGTTAAAGTTAATATATAGATACCTATTAGCTACGCCGTATTTTATTTTAAGAATACGAGTAAATGTCGAGTTAACAACTTCTGTTTATTGTGATTTATGCCCATGATATGCTGTCCAGACTCTACACTGCAAGCTGCTGCCTTAAATCATTCTAGTTTTGTACACAAAATCATTTCACACACCCATCAGACTCCACTTGCGGATATGGATATTTTAAAAATAAGTTTGCAACATAATTGAATTGTGGAACAAAGTGCTCCCAATTCTATTTAGGATTTACTTTGCCCAAACTTTGCCCTATGTTGACTACTTAGCATTAGTTATTTCAATTATTATTTTTTTATTTTTTTTATTTGGCAACTTTTCAAGAGAGCACTTTAAAGTGTTCTACGTGAGCTTTTCTGTGATATTTTGAAAATGAGTAGTTATAATCTTGAAATTTGGATATATTACGGTGTGTGTGGTCTTCTACATAATTACCTACTTAAATTGACATAAAACCTCATGTAGAAATTTTAAGTGCTAACCTAAAAAGTTGCCAATTTGCAGATCCGTCTTTGTTCTACGACTGCGTCGATATTTATTATATATACAATAACAAAAACGGGTGTGTGTGTGTGAGAATAAAACATTTAAAAAAATTATAATCTGGGAGTGCTACAACAATATCCGAACAATGACTAATCACTGTAATTAATACGCCTTTCTGAACCGAGTCGTGATTGGACAAATGTTTTTTGAAAATGACAGCCATAGAGTGTACACTATCAGCCACTTGGCCACCCTCCGCCAATGCTGCACTTACCATGTAACGCGGTACCATGACATCGATAGCTCTATCGGATGTGGTCAAATAAAAGACAGTAGGTACAGCCAATCCAAACCCGAACTTCTCATTCTGATTGGAGACCCATGCACAGGTATGAGCCGGTGATGAGTTGATGATGATTGAACAGGTCCCTAAACGAACAAACGTATTTCTGCGGTCCACCTAGGAAGTGTCCACCCCACCCACTGGCATCCACTACAGCACCACCAACGCGTTCCCAAAATTTTTATTAGAAAGAATAGTGGTATATATATGATAGGTAGGACACATTACACATAATACCTAATAATAACTAGCACTTTAGCAATGAAATTAAAAAATATATCTAGCTTCCAAACGTCCGGTAATTAAAATAATGATAAGTTAAAAACCTTAATAAATATAGTTCTTAATATTAAAACTTACTTTGAAAAGCAATTTACCGCCAAAACTCCATTAACTACCAACTAGAACAAAAGTTTTCGCCACTGACTGTATTAGTTTAGATATCACTATAAACTTGTACCGCCATACTGCAGTAGATGGGTAATAAACCGCAATAATTTCCACCTCTTCGTAGGTAAACGCCGTAGCACTTCCGATTTGAGTGAATAATACCGTGTCCGCGAGTGTACCACACGGTGTTTACTTGCAGACTGCCCTGCCCGGGTGGATAAATAAAATCGGATAACGTATTTATACAGTACTGTCAAGTACACTACACTTTATGTATCCATTTACTATTTTATTAAGTAGCAATTTACAGTAATCTGTGGAACAAAGCGTAGCGCCAAAATTCGTATGGCGTCAGTGGCAATGTTAATTTAACGGCGGTTGGGCATAAATTGTTACCTACTACGAAACACACAGAAACATTCTTACATTTCTTACTTCAGTAACTTTTCTTTCAAGTGAAATTGAATTTGAATCACATCGTCTATTTACCCGAAAGATACATTCTCATCTCAACACGTAGGTATGCCTGTATTAGTATAATTGAATATGTGTATTTCAGTAGTAATAATAATAATGACAATAATTTTGTAACGATTTGTAATTTTTAAAGAAATATTGCGAATGCGAAAGCGTTTTTGATTTATATTTACTGTTTCAATGACAAAATCAAAATTCCACGATACGACTATAAAATAACACAGAACAACGCACTATCTACTATTGGCCACTAGAAATCACCAAAACCACGTCAACTCTAAAGAAACAAGCATCATAGTACTAACATACTAGCTCAATGCATCATATTGTAGATCTCCACAGATCTACATTGGTACATCTACAATATTACTGGAGAGTGGTCTCCAGTAATATTGTACATCTACAATATTACTGGAGACCACTCTCCATTGATCTCTCTCTATATTGTAGATGTACCTATATTGTATTGTGAATATTGTGATCAAGCCTTCTCCGGCTGCACTAACATCCCGTGACGTAAGACGTACATTTAATAAAGCCATAGTAAATTGTTCGTTAGAGGAAAGTCCACGAGAGCTTCTGAGCCATTGATCTCGGTAACTAGCTATAGGCTACCCTGACTTAGGTATCTAGTACCTATAATTCCTCAGTTTAGTTCTCAAGGAAGGTTAAGTACAGCTGCATAAAACTTGGCATGGTTTTCAACAACATGCAGTTTGTTTTAATCTACATTGGAATGTGTATATTAATCACATTCTCGGAGCGACTAGGTATTATTAAAATTCCTACCAATTTAAGATTTACTCAAGTTCAGCCCAAGAGTCCGTCAGTCTAGTAATTAGTTGATCGAAATGCAAACCAAATACTTGAAACTTTTTAATGTTTGGGTACTCTCGGAATTTCCCAGAGGCAAGTGAGCCTCAAAAAGAAATCCTAATCACTTAGGTAAGAATCACATTGGTTCTCTCAAAACTTACCAATTACGCGTCGAGCTTTGCCTATGAATCTTAGCCATTTGGTTACAGATACTATCTACCTTCATCATTTTAATACCGCAACAACGACGCTTTGCCCGCGGCTCCGCCCGCCTAATGCCCCCTTATCTATCCCACAGGAACCGTTCACTTTTCAGCGGTAAAGAAGGACAAACAAACACACTTTCATATTACACATTACCCTTGTGTTCGCTGTGCAACCCCAACTCGCACTTTACCAATAATTATATCCAAAATAGCTTTTTAATATAAGTAGTGCTTGGCTCTACATGAGATCGGACACATTTATAAGAGTTTTACCTTTTTAAGGTTGCAAAGTTTTTTGGCATTTCACAAAAGATTTTAGGTCATATTGAATGGCTTTCATCAGATGGTCTAGAAATAGACATAGGTATGCTTTATTGCAACTTTCATAAACAACACAGGTATACAACGATACAGGCGCTGGCGCTGCTAATTTGAATAAAGAAAAAAGTCTCTTTTACAGAAGCCAGATTACGATATTAGGTAGATAAGTGAATCATTTTAATGAGTGTCATTTGTGACGTGGCCGGAAAAGAAATAAACCTAATTTGAAACTTCAACCTTTCAATCTTTCTTTTCTTTATCTTCTTGTGTTTAGAACTACTAATATACCAAGATATTATTTATTTATTTAAGTTAAAGGGTATAATAACATCTCGCTCACAGTATGTCAGACATACTGACAGTATACTCGTCCGTCCATTCATCCGAAAACAAATCGCACTCAGGGTTTGCGTCCGAGAGCGTGATGAGCGATGAGGAAAGTAATGTAGGTAAGTATTGCAATAGAATAAATATACATTTAAAGCAGCTCTACCTATTCCAAATCTATTAACAAAGTATGTATTGGAAAAGTTGAAAATGTGTTCAGAAAATAAATGACTAGGATATTCATCTAAAAACATCAAAGTCCACAATGCCCTAAAGTATTTAGACATTTTTGAGATAATAGAGAGATCTGTCTCATCTTACGTCTTGCAAAGTAATATGATTACGCTTGCATCTTCTATGGTCCACAAAGGTTATTAGACTGACTACCGAACTACCGATAGGACTGAAGTAAAGTTTGAGGTTGGACCGAGACCATGGGTTTTAGTGACGGGAAAATTATAGGTACAACATACGGGGAGACAAGGCAACATAATATATACTTTCTACAAAACTTGGACTCACCACTTGGACTTGGGTTTAACCAACAAGCCATTCAACCAACAAACGATTCATATTTATTTTACAAACAATTATACGCAAGCACTCGAACAAATTAGATAATATTATTTATTTTACAACCCAGATTTATACTGAATAGCTTAGCTGAAATCGCCAACTCCGATCTCGTACGGTGCAATCATCAAAACGTTTGCGTACGGTAATAGCGAAACGTCATTACATATTTTAGTAATCCTTTCATCGTAAGTGAACTCTGTGATTGTTTTAATAATAGCATTTCACTATTATTCAAATGTAACAATCAATCATATTGATTGCATAAATTTGACGACATCGTTTATAAAAAAGCTGCCAAGACAGTGTCGATCGCTCTATTATAAATGAGTTACTTTAGAATCTGCTAATTATTCAAAAGCATAGGCTCTTATTGTCATTTATGTAATCGCCGTCACCATTAATTTAGACATGCCATTACCAGAAGCATCTGGAATAGCGTAGGGTTAGATAACGGAAAATAAATATTATGAACACTTTATTTACGTAACACAATTTTAATTCCAGTGTGTTGTTGAAGAAGGTTGCAAAATGCCGGTGAAAAAATAATTCTAGGAGTGGAAAGTGCTATTTCCGACATATAGAAATGAAATCGCTTTAAAATAAACTCGATGTTTACAGGCAAACATGTATTGTCATTATTTTTGTTACTAGTAAAAACAACATGTTTGTTTGTGTTACTGTTGTGTTGTTTAAATATGACAGTAGTCAGCCAAGTTTGGAAACAGCATGCAATGAATGAAGCTCTAGGTTTAGTGTCAAAAAATAATTAGTGCTTTCATCCTTCAGAGCATGATAAGCAGTCGGTGTACCTTCAAGTTTTCTCTCATTTCTATATGATAGTACATAATAATATATTTATTATTATTGAATACACCACATTATCTACTACACTACTCTCCAAATATACACACACAGCTTACTGGACAGATTAGATTACTTATTAAACCCTGAGAAAGGAAATAGTACTTGTTTCCCTTAAAATCATCCTTATAGGTTTCCTTTGAATAATCCATAGATCTATCTATTTAGGTACCGCTTTATAACTCTCTGTCGGCGATCGGTAAAGTCAAACTTGGACGCTGCCATGTTGAGCTTTTCATTCTTTAACTAAGTTTAAATAACTTCGCGCAGCCGTCAGCGTTTTAAAAACAAGATGAGCGAACTGAAGTATAATTTAATTGTGAATGTTATTTTCTTTCCGGGATTAGCTTATCCCATAAAGACCATCTTTAAAAAATAATAATAATGGTAATTTTTCTATATGCAGATGGACACACAAAACATCACAACCGACCAACGTCCAAGTAAATCCAGGGATTGAACAAAGGATCCCTGGGCGCCCGCCACGGTGTCTTCTATTAAGTATATTGTGTATCCCTACAATTACATATATCGTAATCATTTTGAATGTCTTTCGGCGAGGCATAGACTTGGGTCCTAAAAATATCAACGCTAATTGGCAGTGAGACACGGTGGGTCCCTGCGCATAGATATACTACCACCAACGTAATACTTAGGTACCAACTATACTTTATTCTTTGGTATCCACGATCCATTTCTGCCATGGAATAATTTCCGTCCGTGCCCGTGTGACGGCCGGAAAGATGTGGATAGCGGTAACCATTTTCAGTGACTGCTATCGTTAACTAGACGTTGACTAGGCTCCACCCACAATATTTTATGAAAATTGGTTATAATTAGATGAACATTTTAACAAAGAAGATACGCCAAAAACATAATTACTTTCCCATTTATGGAAAACAACAAAACAAACAAACCAAATAGACAACGTTACGCTTAGACATGCTATACCTACTGCATAGATAGATATAATTAGTCAAATTAAATATTGTATTGTAATAACCACCAGAATGCTACTACGACCAGAATACTACTATGGGGTAGACTCCATAGTGGGGTTTGGATCTAGAGATCCATTTTTTAAGAATTTTATATGAGTAAATAAAAAGGCATAAGTAAGTAGGTATAGCAATTTATATAGAGATCTAAGGACGTTCCCTGTTGTGGAACAGCGTTAGGTTATCGATACCAATTAGTTTCAATACGGAGTAAGTATTTGGCTCAAGAAGCTCATTCTATGCAAATAGACGCATGAGTGCGCTCTTTGTTACTGCTCGCTCGCGATCATTGCGCTTTTAAACATGCAAAAGGCAACAAGTTGAATGCACCCTTGCATTTAGCTCTGCGCTGGTAGTTTTCAACTTTTAGACAACATGTCACACATTTTATGTAGGTGGGTAAGATAAGTTTGAAAACTAAATATAGTAACTCCGTCGGTATTTAGGTACATAGTTCGTTGGAGTGCGCGGTTGACATAGCAAACTATTCTCAACAACGTCAAGCCAAGCCAGGCGTTTCAAGCGTGAAATTAATCCAAATTTTGACTGCATGAGTTTGAGTGCCACTTCGTCGTTCGTTTTCGAGTTCCTAAAAATAATAACTTTTGGAAATTGAGGACGCTGTAATAGAAAATATTTCAACGTTGTTCTTACCTAGGTAGGTACCTAACCTACCTCGATTGTAGTGGCAAAAAACGACCAAGAAACTTATAAGAACTTCTTGCTTTCCGTTATTTTCCACGCTAGATAATACCCCATCATGGTATGAAGTGGACGGTTAAGTCATTAATTAATGGGGAAATGATATAACTTTAGGGCATGATAAGCGCAATTTGTTAGACGTTGTAAATATGTAAATGCTCCCACACTGGTAAAGATCTTCTAATTCTAACATTATGTAGGTAAGTAGATAAAAAACATAGCGTAACATGTTGCAACCGAATGTTGTATAAAGCCAAAGTCGGTTTCAACTTGTTACTCATTGTTTTATAACATTTCTGTTAAACGATGCCGTACGACATGAATTAATTATATTATTATTAAACTAATTATAACTTTAATGATATTTTGTGATAAAACTTTATCCAACAAATGTTGTAACTTACAACAAAATGAAGCACCTGTAGCTATTTCGATTTAATTATAAAAAAAGTGGGATAGGCACTAGAACAGCTCGTTCAAAACCAATCGATGACCTACTAAAAGTCGATAAGCAATTAATTAGGGAGGGTCGAACTCGTAATACGGCTAAAAGACAAGAAACTTTTCAGATGTATTGACACTTTTTAATTAACACGGCCTCCCATCAATTTGTTCGAGAGGATAACGAAAAACTTCCAAATCAATCAGAGCGCATGGCAACGCGACAGGCTAAGTTCCAGCAAGCATGCCAGTGTATATCGTTAAACGAATCCCATAATCTTTGCCATTACGTCTCCCTGAATCCTTCAAGTAAGTAGTGTTGTGTTCTGTCGTCTATCTAAGCTCAGAGTACTTAGATCTAAGTAATGAAATAATAATGAACGCTTTGCAGGCCTCCGTTGGGGTCAAGCGCGTAATTCAATTATAAACACAAGGGATGTTAATAATAATATTGTTAGGTTTATAGTTACGTGTGTATTGCAATATGCATGTATCTACTTAGGTGGTCCATACATAGGCAATACTTTACATTAAACCCTTAATTACCTTTTAAGTGTTATAAAACATAGATTTAAAGCTGTCTGTGTGTATCTGCACAAAATACTCCCTTTGTCTTGAGGTACATTATCTGTCTATGGCGTGTCCCGAGTGTCGTAGTGTTGCCAGAGCTTTTCAGACTGTAAGGGACAATAAATGGGCAAAAAATACGGGATTTCAGTTTTGTATCAAATAAAAAATAAAATTATTTAACATATGATTTGAAAAAATCAATAGATAAAATTATAATCATAATTAAAAATGGTCATTAATTTATATTTTATCAACGATATTAAAGAAGTCGTTGCATTTTATTAAGTAAGGGGTAGGTACAAAGGTCGTTTTTCATTGATTCGTTTGCACGGTTGAAATACGGGACAGTCAGTCCCGGGGGGCATTTAAAATTATGCCGGAAATACGGGACGTCTGGCAACACTAGTCGTACCTAGGACCCAAGCGGATGGAACGATTTTTATGTAGGTACCTACGATGCGACGACATTATTTCGGACTATGCTTGGATATTAGAGATAGGCTTGGTTTGCTATCGGCCGGTACCGACCCGACCAAGGGTATAATTAATTTGAAACTTTTCTTCCTAGATCATAGGGTATAAACTATAAACACTATGAACGCTATACTTAATCAGATATCTTTTCTCTATGCTATTTATCTGTACCTATGCTATGTACCTAAGTATGTTCATTTCTGCGAGCTTGTACTCCCCTTACCTTCGTCAATGTCGATTTTATAATTATCGTCGAATATTTTCCTTTCCTCACAAACCCATAACTATTTATAGCTGGATCAATGAATACCCAAGCTGCCTTTAGCGATAAGAAAAGGTGGGTACCTACCAACCAATAAACAGGTGAGCCATGCGCATGCATAAATTACCTTTTCTGTCAGAATGCGTTATTCGAGCTATTTTATTCACATAGGCGTCATTCTGATATTTGGTCCGGACGTCCTATTCATCAGTTCATCATTCACTACTGGACATCAAGCCTAGCGGTGGCTAAGGGCCCGGGCAGACGTAACTGCAAGTAATCGGCGGCAACCGTCGCTTGGAGTCCAACAGCACCCAATTGCAGGCGACTGCTGGCGTCGACCACTGTCAGTGACCTACGTGTGTCCAGGCCCTTAGGCACCGCTCAAATGCTGACTAGGTAAATGAAGCATAATATTACCCTTCCAGTGGCAATATCAAATCAACTGTTATAGTAGGTACGCCACTAATTGGGTGTTACGTTACTCAATAAACATGAACACCGCAGAGATCCTAAAGTATGCCATGCTGTGTAGAGTTATTTCCGTATTATTTCTGATAACTTCAATAATTATTACTTACAGCAAAATAAAGTAAACTTAACGCGGACGAAGTCGCCGGCAACAGCTAGGCATAAATAAATCACTTTAAAGGATTTTCTTTATAACTCGCTAGAAGATTAATAAATTTCTTCTAGCGTTTCAAAATATTATTCCATACAACTAGGTAGGTAAGGTACACAAAGTTCGACTTGATGAAATCGTTTTTCTGTATTTTATGACGCAATCTTTATTACAAAACAGAACGTTGTCTGTCCTGTTGCAGACATAGTGGTTTTTCAATACATAAAGTGTGTCTATATTGCACATTAAGTGCTGAAAGTTCGTGCATTCCGGCTACAGTCTGGACCTAAGCACTCTACTGAAGATCGAAGTTTCTTCATTACCCGTCTAATTTGTTTCAAACTCTAATATTGGTGACCACTCCGCTCTCTATCTTGTGTATTTCATGGAAATTATACACGGAAACGATGGTAGGGATACGTATTATACACAGAAACGATGGTAGGGATAGATACGTATTTTATTTTATTTTATTCGGAATGCGTACAGTGATATTAACACTAAGATACCTATGTATTTATTTATTTATTTATTTAAAACTTTAGAACCATACAAAAGTACAGACACTAAGGCGGACTTAATGCTAAAAGC
>DWMR01000740.1:0-11247 GCA_018245355.1 Dalla costala | reverse complement strand
TAAGTACACGACACTACCACACACGTAGCAATTTTTTTGGCATCACTCTAAGCTCATTTCATTGTATGACACTTACCTGCTATGTGTTATAACACTTATAACTATAAGCTTATAAGTCTATGGTTCCAGCCATAGAATAAATAAGTCAGGACTGGTTATCCATCAGAGCTCAGTGAAATGTAGATAGATAGAATGCTATATATTGTAGGTACACACGAAGTAATTACAGCAAAATAAGAACACTATAGAAAACGCAGTACAAACGGTAATAGGTACCTATTCATAAAAACGCTGGTAAAACGCTTTTCCAATTAGTTTGAAATAACAAGAAAGCTGAATGAAATTTCTAATTAAACTCTTGGTCGTTCTATTCGTTCTATTCTTATGAAGGTTCTTAGCAAGTCTGCGTGACAAAAAAAGTAGGTAGGTACGTCTGTCAAGTTTGGGTGGGCACGTGTATTCGACAATGGGTGGCTCATGGACGTAATATACAAATACGTCCATGGGGTGGCTATAGTCCTTTTGTGCGTAATAGGGCTGCAACAACATAATACCTACCTATTCAATTTGTTGTCCCTATAAATAATATATTTATGTACTACTAAAGGACTCGTGAGTGTCCGACTAGTCAGGCGATCGCTATAAATTATCGTGAATTATGCTCACCTACTACCTAGTACCGTGGAAACTTAGATTGGTGAAGTAAATGATCTAAGAGTGGATAAATACCTACTTACCTATGTGTGACAGAATTGAGCATATTACAGAACGAACAATTCCTATTCGTCTCAGGTAGTAAGTAGGTATGTAGGTACTAGATACCTCTACCTGCTTAAGAATGAATTAAACAAACTCTAAGTTTGTATGAATATACGCTGGAGGAGTTGTTAGTTTTTTCTTTTCAGTTAAGTAAATATTTTTGCAGCCGGGTTTTTAGATTTTTTTAAACACCTTTATTCAAAGATTCATCTCCTAAAGGGGTAGAGTAGGGGATGAAAGGACGGTAAAAGGTGGACGTAGCGGACAATTTAAATATGTAGATAGATAATACCCTTTATTGTAGGTACACCATCAAAACACAAAACATGATGTGAAACAAAAAATGATATACAAATTCTAGTTTACTTTATAATGAAATTCCGTGTAGTACCTACCTACCTAATTTAGTTTTGTTCTCCCTTGCAGGTACTCCGTGTTCATGGGCTTACATCGCTATGGGAGATACCGCCAGATGTCATTAAACACATGCCTGAATTGAGAACTTTAGACCTACGAGGCAATGTTTTGAGGCACTTGAAACATAGCGCCTTGGCCGACCCGGTCCTACTTGCCAAAGTCTATTTGAGTGGTAAGCATTAAAAATTGTGTATAATTTATTACGTAGTAAATGTTAATACAATATTTAATCCAATTACTATTGTACATGTGAACGTGGTAGGTACTCAATCACGTTCAAACTGCTGCTTCGTTGAAACCGCTATGTTATATTGTCAATATTGTCATGCTCGCCTCTTCTTCAGACCGATTCACAAATTGCTTTAGGGCAAAAATAGATGTGGTGGTAATAGTTTACCGCTCCATAACCGAAGTTTTTATTGGATGGAAGTGGTAAACGAACATGCATAGGTCACAATCTGTGGCCCCTACCGCTCTACCGTCTTCGAAGAGCCTTGAGACATTACTTGAAGAGACTAGGCATAATAATATTAATTTCAATTACCAGAGCCAGGTCAGAGACATTCTAACAAGTATTAAGTAAATATTAATTAACGAAACTGTTTTTGGTGACACCACAGTCGATTGTGAAAACCCCCTTTGTTTGCAAGCTTATTTTTATACAAACGCTTTCCCCGAAGCCTAAGATGATCAAACCAAGAAAACATTGTTATATCGTTTGCTTTGATGTTTATGCAACATGTTCGTATATTTCAAATATTTAACACTTTACTTTGCCCGTGGCTCCGCCTGCCTACATTAGGGTTTTCTTCATAAATTTTCATCCCCAATGAATGGTCAATGGTAATTTTGTTAGCGGTAGTAGAGTATTAGGTACTGAATGGTCTGATGGTCAACGTTCTTTGTATGTTAGTTGTGCAGCTAGTAGAATTAGACGTAGAAGTAGTAGGTACCTACGAGAACCATGGAAGTCTCGCCGGTCAGGGTCACTAACCAATGCGCCACGGAGTCGTCAAATAGAATAAAAATAGATATGTATGTAGAAATTAAAATATATACAAGTAAATAAAGACAAGTACCTATGTAGTGATGTTTAAAAACACTGTTTAGACTTTAAAGTTCCACCCAAATTAAGCATCAGTTACCATTTTTAGGAACAATTGTAATAATAATATTTTTAATTTACTTATTATTCTACAACAAAGCTTTGAACCGGGACTCTGTCTGCGTAAAATTCCGTTACAATGGATAATTAGCGTGGATGAATAATTCATTCTTCTACGTCTATGATATTAGTAAGAATTTAATAAGTATTATGACTAATATTAATTTATGGAATAATTTAGACTCTATTAAGACTGATGTAAAATTATAGAATAATTTAATATTGAAAAAGCCCCTTCAGCTACAATCTTGGGCTCGCGTTCCATACCCAACAATGTACCCACATTTCATTACTTATTCAGAAAATATCACATTACTACCGGCCCAGTTCGCATTATGTATGTATAGTGTATAATATTATATCTTTACATCGGATTTCTCCTGACTGTCCCAGGCTCAATAAGTTTAGATATTCAGAGATAATGCTGCCTTTGTATCTAATCTTTAGCCGGGCATTAGTTACACAAATGTGGTTATTTTATCTTATAATATAATAAGTTATTAACGGTATGTGAATGGGTAAGTGAACCGTACACATGTTCTACTATCTACAAATATTACGAATATTGTCTAAGCTTAGCTTTGTCATATTTTAGACAATAAATGGGACTGCAGCGATGGGGGGCTGGACTGGCTTGCACTGCAACAGGACAACAGCACCATGAGGAGACTGATAGAGGACTACTATCAATTAGTTTGTCATCAGCAATTGTACAGAGGGAAACCGCTACATAAAGTCATGGATATTATACGGGTAAGTTTTTTAAATGCAGAACCCCTTTTTATTGCAACAAAGTAGCAAACGCTGCATGCACTGGTCTTCAGTGAACAAGTGGCACAAAGACATACCGTATGGTATGAACCTACCTCTGTTATGAATTTTCTAGATTTGGTCACGTTCTCGTCAAACTAGGCCTAAACCCCAGAGAGGGTTTTAAGAGGGGTATAAACAGTGTTTTTACGGCTTACAAAAAAGAGGATGGCACCATAGCTAGGAAACTCGTAATAGTGGTACAAGTTGATAATATAGGTGGAAGTAATATTAAGCTATTATGCCTATTGATCTTATAATAGTGGGACACGCACCGTAGAATTGTCCAAAATCCGATCGTGGGTGATCCACCTGGTTGAGAGTCAGACCCGTCAACACATTCCTCCAAGTTCTCCCTTCTCCACTCTATTTATCTCTCTCTATCTGGTCTTAGTTGTCAAAAACTTGAGCAACATTGTCGTTTAACCATAGATTAAATAAGTTAAACCCTTTGACTGAAGATGCTATCAAATGGGATCGAGAGAGGATGCATCTGGGATACGGAGACGGTTGGGCGATTGTAAGTCAAGTCATGTGGCACTTATCTTTTGACGCAATATCAATGTGACCTACTGGACATCTGCTCCCTGCCACTCTACTACGATCACACAAGTTGAGCAACGTCACTTGGACTGCTGAGGACAACTAACTATTTAAGGGCAGACTCCATCTTCAGAGGCAGAGGCATTTGACGATCGTAGTAGACTATCTGGCTGTAGCAATCTGGCTTCTATGAAACACAAATGTTGGTCGTCATCTCTGGGTCCATTAGTCACAAATCTCGACTATACCTATATATAAATTGCCATATTAATTATAGGTAGGTACAGCTGTAATTTGGAATGCATCACATCACCACATAGTATACACTGATCTGTTATCTGAACCATTGTATTGTCCTTAATCCACAAATATCATACAAATGCTATATTTGGCGCTTCGTAATGTAATACACGATCAACATTATAACATTAATCTTGTTTACAATGCAATCATTAGGTACGTGGGTGTTGGTTTAGCACGAAAATAACTCGATGATCAAATTTACTGTCGGCATTTAACAGAACTGACTATTATCTGAAAGGGATAGCTCAAGCTTATCAACCAATGTTTACTCCCAAAAGCAGATCCAGAACACAAATAAAATACAAGATGGTTTAGTCTCTTTATTAAAACAGCGGCAAAGCATAAAATATAATACCTATAGCAAACCACGCGTACGGTATTAAATTGTTTATCATATTTTTTTGTCATAAGGCCATTAACTTGAGGCAAAGAGAATAAAACTTCAATAACTGGGATTCGAAATGGATCCGACTATTGAGTTTTGGAGTAGGTATATCGTAATGATATTACTAGTAAATAATAGTATGTATGTGTATTTATATTTGTATGGCTGTATCTGCGTAGGTTGCGCGTTGACTGGCAGGGAATGCCTTTAGTATTAAATCCGCCTTAGTGTCTGTAATATTGTATGGTTCTAAAGTTTTAAATAAATACATATATTAGTAAATGATACACAGGCTTGTTAACTAGGTAGGTACTTGCTGGATTATTTGCAAAACATTTTTCTGTAACGCCAATGAAAATGCAATCTATCGCCGATATCCATCCGAAACCTTTTTCTGCTGTATGACTGTATCTAACATTATTCAGTTTCACCCGTCTAATACCTACACGCTTACAGCTTTTTTGTGTACATGTACCTAGGTAGGTACTTTATAGAAATTACAATCTAGCCTTATTTTTTACAAAAGACTAATGAGGAATTTAACATTAACTTAACCTTCTATTAATCATAACAATAAAGTATAATGCCTACTGACAACACTTTTTAGTTCGAAATATAATAAATACCTACATTGTTCTTGTGTTCATCACTAACAATCTAACAAGTAACAACACTCAAAATCACTAAATTAAAAGGTTTTGGTTCTTTTTAATCATCACAATACACACATACACACACACACGTATGTGATACACAAGTATCTATGGGACTTAATTTAGTAATTTATTTAATTTTGTTACCTATAATTTAATTTTGCCTGAAATTAAGATATTTAAAATATCACAATATCGCAGATAACGTAATAGCAAAACCACAGAGTAGATAGGTACCTACACAGACTTTTAAGCAAGAGATATTCGCCGAAGTAGAATAATAAAATTCTACAGCCAATTATGCCAGACGCACACCAACAGGACGGAACAGCACGTCATGGTCATGTCATGACAAAGGATTTTATTTGCCTCAAAGTATTTTACTGAAGTCTTAAGGACCTACTCTTAGAACACTTTTGTACAGCTTACGTTACGTTAACTCCTTCAATCTTGGCATATGAAAGGCACATTTATGCCAGATACATAACGTCTTATGCCATAGCGTCATAATGCCTTACATAAAGTCTTTCTTTAGTTCAGTAAAAATTCTCGATGTACCTAACACACAGTAGAAAACAGTCTAAAATGACTATTTCCTACTCTGTAGGTACCTAGGCATACGCATAATAATATATTATATGCCTACCTAATTCATGTGATCAGAGTGTAGGTACTTTAGTCAGTAAATTCCTATCCTGATAGAGACACCGAAAAAGAATTTTCGGAAATTTAATACTACAAACTCTACAAAGGACAAAAGAGGGCGTTCACGTTACTATGTAACTTTTTGGTATCTAACTAAGTTAGGAAAATAAAACTTGGTCTAAAATGTCTTTGCATAAAGTAGACAAGTATAGGCATAATAAGTTCTGTTTAAAACTTTCTGTGAGACAAAAGAGCCACGGAATATTAAGAGAATAAATATCCTTAGGAGTGGCAAGCAACGCATAGGTACGTCTAAAATGGAGACTAAGTGCTAGTAATTATACTAACGAATACTTACTAACTGTAATTACTAACTGTAACTAGTACTTACAATCCGTTTCAACAGCAGGTACTGATTGAGGTTGGTTGCACGTGTCTATGGGTAGCATTGGGTAGGTATACTTAATAGCAAATGGAAATAGAAATGGAAAATAGTTTATTCATGCAAAAAGGTTTACATAAATTGATGTATGCGTTGTGGGCATCAGGACATCCTTTTACGTAATTACACTTATCTAAGGTCTCACACACTCTTTACGCTGCCCAGTTGTTATTTAAAAAAAAACAAAAATATATTTAAATTTAGAAATTTCACTGCTGCAATTTAAATAATGCTTTCTTGTGCTACAGATGGTACGTGAAACTTGTCCAGAGCCCTGCGCTTGTGCTATGACCCACGTGGTGTCTGACCGCAAAGGTGCCATAATACCTCTCATCACCGTGGACTGCGCTAACAAACAGTTGGATTCCGCACCGGCCACTCTACCGCCCAGTACGACCACATTAC
The DNA here is from genome assembly GCA_018245355.1 of Dalla costala. Taxonomy (NCBI): domain Eukaryota; kingdom Metazoa; phylum Arthropoda; class Insecta; order Lepidoptera; family Hesperiidae; genus Dalla; species Dalla costala. Next base: position 4,720 of record DWMR01000740.1, on the reverse strand, counting down.
GACTGGAAGGAAACAAGGTAGGTAGGTATCTACTGTAACAGCGCTTGTCCACCAAGTTGGCATATTGTTGGTGGCACCAACGACGTCACCAAGCAACGAGATTATTTCGGACCGAGTTCGGAACTAGGTGATGACGATCGATTGTCCCGCACAACGCCGAACTCAAAACAGTAGGTATCTACCACAGATCAAAGAAACTTTTACTCGAGGGTCAAAAAAGCGGTATGGTCAGCACAACGTGCGTGCTACTACACATTTAAGTTTGAATGGTGCTACATAATTTTTTTTCAAAACAGTTTCATATTTCTTTGCCTACTCTTCACTTTCATATCGACACTTGACGCCGACTGCTGGCGAGTGATGATGTCAACATTGATTACGAGTTCCGGTGAAACACGAGCTTATATATCAAATTTCTTATAAGGTATAAGTAGTCACGGGGTATACCTACTTGAAAAATATAACTCAGCTGTTCTCTTGTACCTACTCAAAACAACTTTACAACAATTTTTTTAAAAGAGTTTGCAACAGTTGCATAACTTATACATTAGAAACAAAATAATCAATAATAATATACTATCCATGATACGTAAAGCTCTTATAATAAACTAGATCTAAAATGTAGGACGAATGTGTTCCTACGATTGACCTAATTGTGGACTGATAAATCTTTTTTACCGCGCACGCGTAAACTGTGGGACGCGCTTCCTTCTGAGGTTTTCCCAATGGACTATGACATGGGGTTCTTCAAAAAAGGCGCAAAAGAGCCCTCCTTCAGGGCCGACGACGCATTGGCGATTCCCCTGGTGTTGCTAGTGTCCAAGTGACGGTGACCACTTGCCATCAGGTGGCCCTTCTGCTTTCTCGTTAGGCTTAAATAATAAAAATAAAAAATAAAAATTACTTGGGTTCAATGATCGAGTCGCTAGGTATGAATTTGTCATAGATTGAACGATTCATTGTTTTGCCTTTTTCATATGGTAAGAGCAAATGAGCATGCAGTCCCACCAATACTGCCGCTCATTGACGTCTGAGACAAACTTCAAATAGGACTGTGTAGTTACTCTGTACAGTAACAATTTTATTTAATTTTTTTTATTTATCAGCTTACATTAAAGAAAACTAAAAAAACCACACATCTGTTTTTTAGCAATAAATTTACAACTAATTAAAGAGAAGCATACTTACACTTTAAGCAGGCGTATACAAAAAAAGAGAATTGACTAAAAAAAAACAAAAATTTGTACTAAAACGAAAGTAACAATAAGTAAAAATAAAAAAAGTTAAAAGTTAGAAAATAAAAGGTAAACAGCAAAAATCACATTTGCATGTTGATTAATTATAAGTTTGTGAGGATGGATGTAGTTACTTTTTAATTCAAATTATATTAAAATTATTGTATCGGCAAAATATAGAATATACTAAAAACAAAACATTTTCAAATGTTTCTTAAGTTTTGTCTGATTATCTACTATCTACTTGAAACTTGTTTTTCGTTTGAAATATTATACAAACAAAAGAAATACGAAACAATTATTTAAAAAAACATAAAAACGAATGCTTACGATATATGAACAATGGTCGTTTTAACCCTGGCGGGACTCAAACCCACAGTCTCCGGCTTATTCGCATAAACCGGGCCTTCACCTTAGGCCACAGGGCGCTATACGAGACTGGCGAATTTGGCCGATATATTGTAACGGGAACCAACGCTGTTCATGAAATACCTATGTATGTTTGTTACTCTTTCACGCAAAAACTACTGAACGGATTTAGATGAAACTTTACAGTAATATAGCTTATAGGTACATCAGAATAACACATAGGCTGCAATTTATAAAGATTTTGTGTAATTTAGCCATAATATAACGATAAGCATCAAGTAAGTCGGAAAAAATCTTGCCCTCTATCTTGGCGTGCGTAAACCGTTGAAGTTACACGAAGATAATGTACCGTAGGATTGTTTGTCTTAAATAGATCTAAATAAAAGCCCGCGAAAGCATATACCTAGCCCTCGCCAATTTTTTTCAGTGATTAATAATAGGCTGAATCTTCCTGAGTAGGTTCGGTTTGACAAGACGCCCAAGTTGTCCTTTGTGAAAATTCGTTATATCGAATACTCGTTTGTAACAATAATTTGTGGGACTTACGAATGTGTACCTAAGTGTAAGTTAATTCTGTTAGTAAATATGATTAACCACAGTTAGTAAGAGTTAGTAGATATTAAGCCTATTTGAAGCTGGTCACAGATTGCTATCCCTGAGGACTGAGGTGGTCGCCTCTTGTATAAGTGTAACCGGCTTCCACACCTTCCCGACCGAAACAATTGTTGCAAAACAATTATTTCACGGCAGACATGGATGTGACGGTGGTACTGCCCCGGGCGAGCCGTAACAGGGTCTACCACCTAGCGTTTATAAGAATGATGTAGGTACTTGCCTGTAATTGGCATAGATAGGTACATACCGGAGTAAATTTCTACGATTGTGATTTAAAAATGTTTTGTGTGTAATGCTGTTGGCGTGTCTAATAAAATGAAATAAAAGAAAAATTATATTTTTTTCCAGCCAAGGAGTACTTCGGACGTATCCCCGCGGACGTAGACCTCACCAAACCTGGGGTCCGCATTCTGTAAATGTGTACCCTGGGTGTACTTACATGGAGAAAGAAATGTTGACTGAACCTCCAATAGACACTTAGTTACAAGCAATCGAAAACAAAAATTTGGTGAATTTAATCACAATACATTGAAAACTGCAAAATTATTACAAAACAAAGATAAGTGTTACTTGAATTAATGAGTACTGGATATGTCAATATTTCTCTGTCCTCAAAGTAGGTACCCCAGTCATTATGAAGCCGGCGCCTGGTTTAGGAACCAGGCCTATGTGTATGCCCGGCTCATATATTTGTGTGTTTTGGTGTTTAAATTCATTGTCCAACCAAAATTTTATCACTAAGCACATGCATAGCAGTTTTCACACCATAACTCAACACATTCACTTTCTAACTTGTACTATATTGTAGATAATTTGAAACAAAATTGTTTAACTTTATAACGTATGCTTAACTTACCATTTAACTTTATGGTTGTTAGCCAAGGGGAGGCGGTATAAGAGTTATTTGATTCCAGTGAAAGTTACTCAAAGTTCAGCATGACCCAAGACCTGTACTCTTGTATTGCTTCCCGTTGACTCAACTATATATTAAGACTTGGCAGTTAGACTGGCAAACTTTAAATTATGTTTAAGACGACGAGACTGTGCAATTTAGACTAAATTAAGTATTCATAGTCATACACAATGGCATTGGATTGATAAAATATTGTAACAATAAGACATAATATCAGATCTGCCGCTAGTCACACTCAGCGCAAAGGCAGCAAAGTATTGTAATTGGAAGTTGGAAAAAATGTATTCCATCACGGTTGGAAGATGCCCAGAAGACCCAAATAAATGTTGGTTGTCACCTGTTAAGTTTTGTAAAGTTTGTCAACATCAGATTATAAGATTGGTCTTTGAGGGCAATAATATAATGATCTTCGCAGTGATGTGAATGAAATTAGGTTGGAAAGGTTAGAACAAAAGGAGACACGCGAGCTGTTTTAATGAACATATTTAAGGCTGGTGCCATTACTCTCATACATGATGTACTGACTGATGACTATAATTGTATCTGATTGTCTCTTAACTCGTCGAACGCTCAAGTGTTTTCACAGCAGCAATACTAATCACAGTACCGACTACAATTTACCCATTAATGTCTGTAATAATCCACAATTGTAAACCTACCTATCTTCTATCAGATCCAATCCAAATTACTGTGCTAATTTAGACATAACTGCGTTCTTTTATAATACAATATGTAAACAAATTACGTGCTTTACGTTACTTTAAGTTACTCTGTCTACGATACGAAGATAACATAAATTGGACATGAATATAAATGTATTTATCTGAGACCTGCTTTTCATTTTTAAACCCTCCATATAGGTACATCACCTTATCAAAGATATTCATGTTTAAGTATAAGCTATCTATCTTACAAAACTACTGCCTAACACACTACTAAGGGCAGAGTTACAAGAATTAGTTAAACTGACTATTATTGTGGAATAGTGCCCCCCAATTTATCTAACCTGGTGGCTTAAATTGAAACTGACATTTAATTACAATTTTACTGTCAGTCACTGATTAGACAAGTTAATATTGGGCATATTTTTAGTGAATTGCATCTCCGTTTGATATGAATTTCATTTAAAAACGACCGCACCCTATGAAGGCCCTAGCAACGATTCATGGTCAGTTGTCACGTAATTATTAAGGCTAAACGTTCCAGAGGCAGATCTGCCACGCGCTGGACAGACATGATCAAAACCCTAACGAAATGTTCCGTTGTACAAATTTTACAATGTTCTCGCAACGCCAACAATAGAACCCGATGGATGAACCTATTGCAAGAGCTGCAGTTTACAAGGAGATCTCCGATAACCCACTACTACCATCACAATCGTCATGACCACGACCACTCTGTCAAGAGAGAACGTCTAAGAAGAATTATTATTAAGAAGGGCCCCTTGCTAACAACCAATATTCCCTTTCCTTCCCTTGTTTGTATTTCCATACAAAATACAAATTACCAATTCAAAAACTGAACAGACAATTATTGTCCGAACAACCTTCAACAACCACCCTTTAATTTAGGGTTCTATGCATGTTCT
>DWMR01000739.1:0-11253 GCA_018245355.1 Dalla costala | reverse complement strand
AAACTAAACAAAATAAGATCTCACATCTCAAGTGAGCTGTTATTTTTGTAGATGGATTTTTTGCGCTGACCCAATATTGAGTTGGTATTGTTGATCGAAGAACATAAAAGACGTAGAAATTGTAGCACCTTGAATACACTATCTACTGGTGCAAACATAATGTCGAGTAACAAGTAACCGTGCGTGTGTTTTTGTTCATTTTAGACGACAGACATCACTCAGCGGTCTATTTTGGGACAGTTGCTGCCAGAAGCAATGGTGTGCTACTTGGAGAACCACGGCGCTGAAAAGTTTGCGCAGATATTCCTTGGAGAATGGGACACGCCTGAGGCAATTTGGAACTCTGAAATGAGGTACTTACGCCCCGCACTATACATGCAATACACAAGTCACGATAATTGTCTATATTCCATGTAATAAGGTCGTTTAGAATGTTAGCCATTGGTCGTAAATAGTTATGGCGACTTAAAATTGCTGGTATTTGAATGCCCACACATCAAATTCCCTAAATGTTGTGATGTGTGTGTAAAATAAAGTGTTGTGATTGTGACCTTGTGGACTAGGATAACCGAAGGGGATGTGGTCTCCGGTTCAAGTAAATGAACCTGTGCAGACGAAAGGAGCCCACACACGCTCCGGTTGAACTGATAGGACAATCTGCGCAGGTTGCCTGTACCTGCACACCGCTTAGGTAGACCAGAGTGTGCAGTTGGCATAATATGGATCAAGGTTACGTTGGAAATCCGCAGGCGCATGCTGATAATGAAGGTGTCGGCGCATATCGGCGAGTTCACGCCGCGCCTGCGCGCGCACGTGGCCGCGCGCTACCCCTACCTCGCGATCCCCGCGCTGCGCTACCCGCAGCTGCGCAACGAGCTGTTCTGCAACATGTTCTACCTGCGGCACCTGTGCGACACGCAGCGCTTCCCCGACTGGCCCATCCCCGACCCGGTACGTGATTACTCGTGCTCAGGAATTGCTTCACATTCTCATCTATTCGTGGATCTTCAGGGGGAGATGTGGGTGTGTGAGGGTTCAGATGTAAACAAACGTCAGGAAAGATATGGGATGAGTACTTCCCACATAGCAATTGGTGACGTCACGACAAGGTTAAAGCTTGAAGTTTTGTACGCACTTAGTAGATCAAGCTCATTTGCAAGCTCCGACTTACCGCAACCGTAATACAACTGGTCCACGATTCTGAACACCACGGAAACTGACATTGTGACCTTCCGACAAACTGGCCTACAGTTTGGCAGAAAATAATTTATAATCTACAATTTTAGTTTCAAGTAAATAAATTTAAAAAAAAAAAATTTTGCATAGCGGAACACACAATTCGCTCAAAGTATGCCTTCAATCGTGATGAAACGTTTTCAATGGTCATTAAGAAATATAGAGATAATTTGCCATTCATTCGCAGGTGGGTCTTCTGAAAGCGGTGCTGGAGGCGTGGCGGCTCGAGGTGGAGCGCAAGCCCGCGTCGATGACGTGCGAGCAGGCGTACGCGGCGCTCGGGCTGAGCGCGGGCGCGGCGCCCGACGAGGCCGCCGTGCGCAAGGCGTACTACCGCCTCGCGCACCAGCACCACCCCGACAAGAATCCCCAGGGCCGGGTGAGTGGCTCAACTGGAGATACAAACATAGATAGATTGAATACTCTTTATTGTACACAAGGAATTGTATGGGCTGTGTAGTGTATGCGAAAGCTGTCGTCTCCTACCCACAATGTCTGTGACACGAGAGTCTCTCTCCGTTTATTGTGTCTTGGTAAAAAAATAAAGTGTGAAGCTACGAATGAGAGCGTTTACAGATGGTGCATAAATGGAGCTAGATATGTTCTGTTCAACAACTTTCTCTATTAAGGCACACTTTTATCGAAATTATTTCGCAGATAAGCCCCGATGACTTTACTGTTTAGTAGGTACGTAGTTTGTGTGTTACAGTCATCGAAATAATACTATGCAGGCAGTGTTCACATCTAGAAGGAAGTTTACAAATGATATACTCAACGGTGTTTTGTATGTTCCATGTATGATTAAAGTGTAACGTCCAGTTTTGTGTAAGTAACCAGAACCACTTCTAAGTAACCAGAAGAGTCGTTTATTACTGATCTTAATCCTAATGAATACATACCTAACGCTTAGCCTAAAACATACACATACCTTAATACTACGCTTACATACACTACACTCCCAGCCCGAACTGCGCGACAAAGGGGCAAATGCTGAGGGAAGCACTATTTCGCCCAGTATTTTACTGTATACATTGTAATTCTGCCGCTTTCATGTTTACTCACTCATGTATGTTGTTGCTGTATTTTACTTGGACGAAATAAATGTATATTCTATTCTACTCACATGCTTAATCCTAGTGTGCCTACCTCATGCTGAAATATAAATTATGAATTGAATTGAATGAAAATATAAATTATCCACGACAGAAATGGGTGTGGCTGTGCTACCGCCCGAGCGAACCCTATACGAGTTCTACCAAATGTTTAGAACTGCCGCGATCCTCTCCTTCCTCCCTCATTTCATCTATTGCAGCCGCTACAGCCACTGCTCTCGTCTCTCGACCCCATAAATCTAAGGCATCTCTACTAGAAGAAAAACTATTTACTAGTGTAAAATACTGACTGTATAGTTGAATGTATCACATATCAATAAGATGCGGAAGTCCAGCGGAGGGCGGGCAAAGGTGACTGTCGTCGGAGATAAATGACGCCTGATCGTGTGCGGTGTACCACGATTGCTGATAAGGAGCTGACCTGGTGCACGCCGGCGCCGCGCACCACGGGCACGCACTTGCCGAGCGCGAAGAAGGCGGCGTGCAGCGCGTTGGTGAAGCAGATGTCGTGCGCCGCCAGCGCCCAGCGCATGCGCGCGAACCGCACCAGCGTGCCCGTGTCCAGAACGCCTGCAACCACCGAAGCCACATGTCACGTTTTACCTCACCTAGTACCACCTAATTAATGGTTATACACTTAATAAAAAGCTATTAAAATCGCTTTTCACGTCGTCGGTATGGGACTATTGAAGAAGTGGGAAAATAATCCTTGAACGGCGATTCTTGCATTGAAGGGGTATTGAGGTGCACGACAATGGCCTCTTCTTGCACGTGTCCCAGCTGACCATTATATCTAATGGCCGTGTTAATTCTCAAAGTCTATAAGGCTCAAAGTAGCATTTATTGTGGATCAGAATCTGTCTGAATTTTGAATAACTTCTCATGGATAAATATGACGAAACTGGTCTGTGCAAGCTGGTCCAATATATTTGTTCGCGGGGTGATCCCACAGTGCCCGGCGCCACGAAGTAGGTCGGTGTAGTCGTTAGATTATCTAATATACTCGTGTTGTTCGGGATTGGCAGCGGGTTCCCGCGCCGGGGGAGGGCTGATCGGCTGCCACCCTGCTCCTGCTTAATTAGAAGCTCCAAGTTTCTAATGCAATGGCCAACAACATTTAGAATTGGATTTGGCAACTGCCATTGTCTGCCAATCCGCACTAAGCCAGCGTGGTAGACTATCATGAGATGAGAGGAGATCGTGCTCAGTAGTGTAGAGGGCAGGTGAAGGGTGTTGATGAAGACAAGCTGTCATCTACAATCAACTGGTTCAATTCGAGAATAATTGAATTGATACTGAAATAGACTCACTCACTAAAGGCGTGAAAAAACTACAAAACAACAACAAAACAATGGCGGGAGGCGATTGTTGGAGATTGGAACTAATAAATGGAAATTGCTACCTAAATTATTGTATTAATTTATTATTACTGTATTATTTGCATACTGTATAATTTGTTGGACGTACAGGCAGATAAATACATTTCAAAAGAATGGTTAAATACTTAAATTGTACTTATACTATAGGTAACTAGGCATACGTATTAGCCAAATACCAAAGATTAGACAAGATTTGCAAAACGCAAATTAACGTACGTACGTAACGTACCTACGTAACTACGTTACGTCTAAACTCCAACACAAAGTTTTGGTTTCAACAAAGATGAATCGTATTTTTCTACAAACAAACAGTTTATTGATAAGTGTAGAGCTAAGTTATGAGTCGTAGTCGGAATTACCTAAATAAGTATCGACATAGTTGCGAATGATCTAATTTCAAAACTATTAGGTATTTAAGTAGTAACGTTAGCTATCTTGTACCAATGACTACCATTATTTTTATAGGAACCGCGAATAGGTGTGGATATAATCTTGGTGGAATAACATCTACGGGGCTATAGATTGTATAGGGAACCGCTTTATGTTCAAGAAAGGTTGAAAAGCCAGTTTATTCATTCAATATTATTTTCAGATTCAATTTCAAAATTCAATTCAGCGTCGTTCCTGTATTCCCGTTTGCACTCTACTAACTATGCAGTGCCTGCTTCCGAGGCAGCTTTGGGGAAATGTCATAAAATATTCACATATCAGTGGCATTGCATTGTCGGATAATATATTCCTTCGAGAAGCAAAAACGCGCCGCGCGGTTACGGTCGACCGATTCAGGGCACTTTTTGTCACAGACGCAAAATTAACCATTGGTTTTTATGGCATACATTATCATCACTCTGGATCCAAGGAGCCTGTATTAAGAGATAGTTTCATCCAGCCTTTGAAGACTAACAGTTTGTCGTAAGGCCAATGCCTACCTTACGATTGTAGATTACTAGTAAGTAATCACGGTAATCTCAGTAGAGTGAATGGTTTTGGTATAGAATTTCAGCGTGAACGGACAAATCACTTAATTGTCACCTCTTCAAAGATGTATCTACTTAACAACAGGTGGGCCGAATTTACAGAGACAGATGAGTAGCTATTCTCGGATACGATTTTGCTCGCATGAACATACATGAACTATTATTATAGAGAGAATCCCGAAGCGTGATGCTCATAGTCATCACGCTTCGGGATTCAGAATAGTTTTTATCGGACTCACTTTCGCAACACTTTAATTTATTGTAAGTTCGAGGAACTTAGTTTGTTTTTAGAAGCACGATCTCAAAGTTCGTCCTATCATTGTTGCGTGGTGAGCCGCGGCGCATTGTCGTGTGATCAGATGCTCGAGTTAAATCACTTAAATAAGCTCTTCCGCTGCACACATCGATACCAAAACGAGGATAGCTCCGGGAACAGTGAAGTACTACAGCTCTAAGATTAAGATATCCGTATAGTAGACCCCTATGCGACGTGATCGCGTGATCCACAGTACCTCCAGCATGCAGCTCCAATTACCAGTGGGATGTTATGGTAATAAAAACTCAACTCTGTAGAACCGCTGGGACTGTGACGCATCTGTACGGGCATATCACATATCGCCGAGAATCAACCCTCATCCGTCACGAATGACCTTGGCCGGGAAAAGGGAACCCTTCGATCGCTCGGGGTGAATAGGTCAATTAAGAAAAATATGCACGGTGTTAATAATAAAGCCAGTGAGCGGCGCGTGCTCTATAGAGCGAATATATAGGGTACCGTAATTGCTCGACTCCTTGATTTTCTAAGAGCAAAGAAATGCTTTTGCTCGCGACCTCGACTGCCTTTACAATTTCATGAGGTACCTACTTTTCTTGCAAAAATTGTGCAATAAAGTCAGTATGCAGAGGTATTAACTGCTCAGTAGCTTGGACAATGTAACCAATAGGTAAAAAAGTTTCTTAAATGTTTGCCAACATTTCTCCTCCGGAATTTGTTTGATGTGTGTATTTCTCCTTTCGTTGCTTTTGACTGGGCACTGCCCTCCTGCCCCCTACACAAGCGGGGAACGCCTGAGCTTACCTAACACTGCACTAAAGTGTAGTTAAGTGAACTTAACCGGCTCATCCGACTGTCAGCACTTTCCGCCAAACTGCTGCCTGATAACAACGCTAGAAGATTGCTCAGCACAGCAGGGCCTTAGTTATCCATGTCTGTGTTATCTGCTGTTGCTTCATCAGCATGATCGCTCACGACTCGTAGAAGCCACGGAGCCATTTAGAGATCCGTATATCGGTCTACTAACTAATAGTCTACTAGTTCACAAACGCAGGCTTAGCATCTTTCCGTTTGCAAGATACGTAATAGACCTGCCGTGTAAAGAAACCGCTTCAGAATGTTACTCCGAACTGGCATCGGTTTTACGCACAGGGGAAAATAACTTGGAGTTTATTTCGGCCTCAGTTTTGCCTATACCTTAAAACCGACGTCCGGCGGGAGTAAAACCGCTGCCCAGATCTATCCCGACCGTGACTGACGCCACGGTGCCTGACTTGCTATACTTTGCCTGGCTAGCGTGAGGTACCTACTTCATTCATACGCAAATGTTAGTCTATTTATCGAACTACTTTCAAGTAGAGAACTTGTTTCTAAATATGGACATGTTGTGTCACGTCACACGACAACAAGACGCGGGGTACATCGCTGACTCTACACTGCTAGTTCATGACAAGTTATAATCTGTAATCTGTTATAAGTAATCTGCAATTACATTTCAAATGTAAGCAGTAGTGGGACTGGTAGTGTAAGGTCCTGTTTTATGGTATTAGTATTCTATAGTATTACCAGTTTCGAGTTTTCGAAGTTGGTCACAGATGCTTTGCCACTCCAGAGGCCTGCGATGCTCGTTTCTTGCAACCGACCGTAAAACCAATAGCTTGGACATCCAGCCTTATCGATCTACGATACATCATTTAATTGAATGAAGAACGATAACAGGGAGTTATACCTACGTTATGCAAACTGTTTAATGTTTACAAATTGATCATAATTACGAACATTTAATTTTATTTCTACGTCATCTATTATGTACTCTACGTAATATATCCACGCTGCGTCAAATCCTACTTCTGATGTTATTTGTAATTTATTTATAGTAGGTAGGATGCTAGTATGTAGGTATTTGATATTCAGATCAAATACGTTCCTATTCCCTTAACTTGTTCTGAGCGCTTTGCCGCGACCCCGGCAGGACGAGACGAGACTTCATTACTGCGAGATGCTATTATACACAGCTTCATTTGTCTGGGAGGAGGCAGACAGTCGCAGGCGAGACCATAAGTTCTCGTAGTGACGTAAGAAATAATGACTGGGTAGGTACCTACGTAATCTTTTGTAAAGCCTAGCGATACTAGGTAGGAGTGTTCGTAAAATGGAATTACAGATTGTCTAGAGTAATACGAGTCTCTAGACTGTGGTCCTACTAAGTAGGTAAGTAGCATTCCGTGGTCACATGCTTGGCATGCGGGCGCGGATCGGCACACGTGCGCCGTTCGATAAACTGTCATTTGATTAAATTATTTATTCATCTACGCTTCCTTAGTATTTCTCACCACCCCTTGCGCGCAACGGCTTGAGAATCTTGAAAACCTTATCTACAGGAACTGGCAGAAAATCTAAGAGGAACCTTGTCACGTTTAAATTGAATTTCAAGCGGTTCGCTGCCGACGCGGAGCTCATTTCAAGTTTCGGTTTGATTATAAAGTTTCGCGAGTGGAAGCGATCGATTATTTTGAGCGGCGATTGGAAAACGAAACTCCACCGCAACCGCTAATTAAATCTGACCGTGAGCTGCGGTGCAGCCGCGGTCAGCTTGCGTGCTCGCCTCGTACCCGCGGGCGAGGCAAGTTTAGCACCCACAGCGTCCTTCTCGAGTTCTCTATATAGTTAAGTCATATTGCAAGGGCAGAGCGATTTAAGGTATGTAGAGCGGAGTTATGTATGCAAGCGGTGGAGTTCCTCGTTCTCTTTCGGCAAAGAATAATGTATTACTAGCTACGTAAAGATGCGATGCATCACAAAATGCAAAGACCGATCAGCAAATTGTTGGCACGAAAAGAGTCACTCTGCCGCGCCACTAGTTGCCACCGCCATGCTACGCTCCAGTTGCTCGGATCGGCTACGATGTTATTCCCTACAAACGGTAGATCTGTGGGCTAAACGCTATGGTGTTACACACACCCACACGAGTACAGGCAATCCGACGCTCGTATAGGGGTAGTTGGCGAATAAAAAGTCTCGTTTGTATGAAGTGTCGCAGGTATACTCTAGGAGTCCCCAACTGACCCAATCTCAGCGATATAAACACGAGATACGAAGCGACAATGAGTCGCCCGGACAGCTAGCTAAGCCGAATTCCATTTTCGCTGCAGCCGAGCGTGCAGTGGCGCTGTAACGAGCGCATCACCAATGGCGTAGAACGGGAAAGTTACGATCGCCCTATTAGCTCGGGAATCAGAGCACAGGGACACCGCGGCTTCATGTGTGTTCAAGGTCTGACATTGCTCATTTCTGAGTAAAGAAATTGGACTAAAACGCATCTCCACAGTGCATGAATCGGTATTGTAGAGATTTGAGCAAGAAGTACTTACAAAACACACAAAAGCATCGAAACACGTTTTGGTGTATGTCAACAACTTTACAATAACAATTAGTAAGGGGTTTTATTGAAGTTGCCTCCTTAAGTAAGATATCGGCGTCGTGTTTTTTGTTTGGGCATGAGCGCATGAGACGCCACTGCTTGTTGTTTTGCGAAGGGTCAGCCAGTTGCCCTTTCCGTCCGCGTGAGAAGGGTAGTGAAGTTATTTGAGAAAGCTACCCAAAATGAACATGATAAACGGCCAGTTGTCCGTTGGCTGTTAAATTTTGTAACTTTGACCAAAACCTAGACTTCGTCGACAGTGGTCCAATTTTTGTGGAATAATGACAGCGACGGGCGAGATTATTTTTTTAATCGGCCTGAAGCGAGGTCGCGCGCCGGCCGTTGGCACCACGACAAGAATGGTCGAACGACATGACATGGCGTGGTGAGACATGACGTGACACGTGACGTGACGCGGGCGCGGCTGGCGGTCGCCTACAGACCTACAGAGCTCATTACACAGCTGGGAGTTGAACGCGACGTGCAGGAAAGCATAGTGTAATAAGTCCATGCCCATAATCATCATATTCATTATCATTTATTGTCAGAACATAGTATGCAATATGCATATAGGTTTACAGTAAATACAATGATTGATCCTTACGTTCTGCCTCTTTAGACAAAACGTCACCCATCCGATTCACAGCACATAAACCAGAGCTAGTGAGAAGGAGAACCCTAAAAGCGCGGCCAGGTTGTGAGGCGCACTGCCGCAGTCGATTGCGATATCGTGAAATCGAGAGCCGACTGTCAAAAAAAAAAATATGCCGCAGTATTAGTTCCGTCTAATTCTGTTTAACTTGTATCCAAAATAGCTAACGTTCATTAGCTAGGAAAGTTGCCACCCGTTCGACATATTTCTAAGCATTGTAAAACGTCGAAAGACAATTTACGTTAGGTAGAATTGTACCTACCATGTGCAGAGTAGTGCAGACGCAATAATTGTGAGTATTATTCGACGCTACGGAGCTCCATGGAGCTACGCTATATCGAGACATCAGGTTTAGGTTTACGTCGAGTCCGCTAGAAGCACTGCTCTTTTTTCCCCATTATTTATGACCTTCATAAACGCTATCATTAGCGTTTGCTTTGGTAAGCTTCCCTTTCAAAACCTCTTATTTCATGCCATCCTGAATACACATTAAGAAGTTATCCGAAGATTACAAAGTTCGCCGGTAAGTTGAATAAGCTTATCTTTTTGTCATGGCCAATCCGAAGCGCAAGTCGTGATTGTGTATCGATAGTTCAATACCGCCCAGCCTGCACTGCCACTATGTATATCCGCGCGTCACAGTAGCATTATGACGTTATGACTATAATAAATCAGCACGCTTGTTATTTCGAGTGACAGCACTGACAGCGATCGGGCGACGTCACGTGACGCAACGCGCACCTAGGGGGCTAGTACGAAACGAATGCTACGTCCGGTTCGGACGGAACGTGCGTTTACTTAGCACGAAAGTCCCCCGAAAGCAACGTTCGATCGAAGTATGCGGTTTGACAGTATACTTTCGTGTTAGGGTCCACAAAAGGAAAGCTGTCAAACCACTAACTTCGATCGAACGTTGCTTTCGGGGGAATTTCGTGCTTAGTAAACGCACGATCCATACGATCCGTCCGACCGTAGCGTTCGTTTCGTTTTCGTACTAGACCCCCTGGCGCGTACTACTTTGTTGTTCGCGCGTACTCGCGGCGCGTTAGTACCTACTCGTACGTACGATAGATATCGAATTGTTTACATCGGCGTTACGCAATCGAAGGCTCGGCAAGCGGCGCACTCTCGCCAGTGTTAATGGCCTCAACCTCCAAAATATGCTAAAGGCGTTGTGCACAACTTCGCGCGGCCGCGGCTCCCACGAGGAAGTGATTCGGACTGGAAGGTCGGCGGTACTTGATTAAGTTGGAGTTGAGGTCGACGAGATTCGAACCTTTTATCACCCAAAGCACAATCGTAAGTTTGTGGCTTGTTACGTTTCGGGGGATTTATACATTTTCGATGATTGGGTTAGCGAGTAACCCGGTCCACCGATCCGAACTAGAGTAGCATGGTGGCTAGGCTCCAGCTCACCTCAGTTACGAGAGCCATGCCTTACAAGTAACCAGACATCCGTCCACCAATGTACACTTGGGTAGCGCGGTGGCCAGGCTCCAGATGCCCTGCAGGGAGGGGTGGACTCACCCCAGAGCCCCGGGTCGTCGAAGCAGGAGTGGTGGTTGGAGACGGTGAGCAGCGGCACCCCGCGCGGCCGCCGCACGGCGCGCGCCAGCGCCTCGCGGTTGTACACCGTCGTCTTGTTCAGGAACTCTGCAACCAGACGGTACCTTCATTGCCAATCTTACTTCTTACGGGTACTCACGATATATTGTTCATTTGCTGATATTTCGACCCAGCTGCATGGATCGTGGTCACGGCGAGACTGCGGTGGCGGGGAAACTCAGATTGTCAGTTGGTGGACACTAGTGACAGATAAATCTGTTTACCTGCCGTCGAATTTGTTTTATTTATGGAGGCACAAAAAGTGTGCACTAGTGTCACTAGAGTCCACCAACTGACAATCTGACCACGATCCATGCAACTGGGTCGAAATATCGGCAAATGAACATAATATATCGTGATTACCCGTGATACAATATGATTAGTGTGCGCGACGATTTAAGTTTAAAGTCATATCTTACTTCTTCCATTATTCCACTATTGAAACTATTTTTTTAAATATAATAGACAGACAAGCAGGCACCCCGGCCACCTGAAGAATACGTGTTACACTCTTACGCTCTTCTTGAAGCACTCTATGCCATACCGAGTGGACATACCTCAGATGGGAGTTCGTTCCACTGATCACTCGTCCGCAAC
>DWMR01000738.1:0-11254 GCA_018245355.1 Dalla costala | reverse complement strand
ATATTTGAAACGGACCAATGTATTATTTCAGAATTTGATTTAAATCTACGGTATTTTAGCGTTTTGAGCAATGTAACCCCCTTAAGTATTTCATTTAAAAAAACCGTGCTATTTTTTAGTACAAAACAAATCCTACGGTTTTATTATATTTTGGCCACTACGTACTTTAAGTTAGAGACCAAGTTATACTTGGTCTGAGTAACCTGCTAAGCTATTATTATGAGAATATACTTATATAATTATTAAAGATAATGTTTAAAGCAGAAATATGAGTAAACTAGGTAGGTACGTTTTTAATTGCTAAATCATTGTGAAGGTTAAAACCCGTTTTTGGAAAATCACTGCACCTATGTATAAATCATATCCATAAATTAACAATAACCCAAAAGATACTGCTATTGCTATAGTACCTATAGCCTACTTCAAATTTTAATGATAAAAATAATTTACCTACACCAGAATCAGTAACTTTATTTATAAGTTTTGTGGAGAGTTTTTATAAGATAATTTTTATTGCTTTTACCGACGAATGGTTCTCACTTCTTTTCTGTCTTAATTCGAAATTGTAACATATTGAATATCACGTTACTATAATTAATAACTTATATTATAGTATGCTTAGTAACTAACAGTTAATTTGTGCAGGTACTTGGGATAGATAGATTTATCAAAATAAATGGTATTATGAAATCCCTTTAAATGTTGTATCCAATACAACAAAAATATTTGTGGCATATTTTATTTATCAAAGAAAATTTAAAAAGTTTAACATAGTAAAAAAATGCAAGGAACAAAGAAAAGCTCATCGGTGAAACAGAACTTCCGAGTGTCCAAGGGTATCCAGAGTTGGATACTTAATTGTACAAATTCCTAACTTGGCATGAAATGTTTTTGAAAATACGATTAATTTGAATAGATCACAGTATTAAAAATGTTAAAAAATATACTTGAAACCACTTATACATCAATGCTTAAAACTGAAGTAACTTTTTTAAACTTGTAGGAAACCTACTCTATAATAATATTATCTTTTCCTGTCAGAATTATAAATTTTAAAAATATAAACAATATATTAACCCTTATACATAAAGTAAATACTCAAGTATATAAAATAAACACTAACATTGTTTTATAGAATTTCGAAGAAAATACAACAACACTTGTCTTCAAGATAGATAGGTATCTACTACGAGAAATATTTATAAATCCATTAACATATAAAATAACACGACATAATGAAATAAACATGTAAATGACCTGTAACTTACTATACTATTTATATTATACACTATTCCTTTACGAGATCAGATATATATACTTTAAAGTAAGTACTATTTACGAACGCTATTATAATTATTTCATGACTCTTTAACAATGTTACCTACCTATATTATAAACGATATTTTGTTTGAGTGGAGACTAGAAGTGTATATTCATTACTAGGTAGATCTATGGCGGGTACAGACGGCATCAAAACATTTCCATCAGCAGAAACACTTAACCTGAGAAGTTATTGTTCTGAGTCTGGTGATCTACTCTTGAGGGGCGTCGTCCGTTCACGACGTTAGTTGTCTATAAATTCAACCGTGCTCTATTCGGTTTATTAGAACCCCGCTAAGGAGTAAGGATGCAATACGGATTTGCGTTATTTTCCCGTACACTTTTGTGTAGAATGAAACCTCAAAAACGGGCATCCGACATGATAAGACGAAATTAAAAAAATTGACAACTAACGTCGTGAACGGACGATACGTGATGAGAGTAACCCTGCTGTGCTCGTAGGGATGTAAAGCAAGTTCTGTCATAACAATTTAGTACTCTACGCTTTGGTCATAACATAGTGTTATCTATGTTTATGATTTAAAAAGTGAGCAAAGTTCGGCCCGAGTGACAGTGAACAGTCAGATTAAAAAGTTATGCACTTTGGCGGCAGTACTCTAGTCTAGTACATAGGTCATTAAACTCTTTGAACTACCAAGGGGCAACAAACTGCTCAAGTTATTACATTGATTGAAAGTATAACCATTGCCTTTCCCTATTTTGTGGAAGCATAATGGCTCTAAAGGGTTTAAAAGTTGTAGAAATGATGGGCTTAGCTCCTGGACCGTTTTGTGGGGCAATATTAGCAGATTTTGGAGCTATTGTTACTGTTGTACAAAAGGTAAATCTTACTATACCTACTTCAGATTATTTTAGGAATAAGGTCTTCTCATCTACATGAAGTTAGCATAAGGTGCAAAGGTTGATAATCCTCATATTACAATCATTTGTGAGTGTTGTTTAGGAGATTGTAGTGACTATGGCACAGGGCATTACATTGGGCTAACTGCAGTGGGTGGGTGTCCTCTTACAACTGAAGAGGCCTGGAACATACTCCACCAAGCTGCTCATGTTGTTTAGTGGCCAAACAGTGTTGAAACTTTTGGGGCCCCTGAAAGCCTCCAACATCAGAGTACACCATAGAGGTCCTCCTTCTCCAGTGTACCAAAAACTATTTGTAGCCAAAGATATTTCTAATTATAAAAATTCCTTTTTCAGATAGAGGCACCACCGTTAGATGTAATGTCTAATGGAAAGAGGATCATAAGCATAAACTTGAAGTCCAGCAGTGGTATAGATATTGTTAAAAGAATCTGTGCTGGATCTGATGTGCTAATAGACACTTTTAGACCAGGTGTTATGGAAAAATTGGGCTTAGGTCCACAAGCTTTGCAACAAAAGAACTCCCGTTTGATATATGCAAGGTTAACAGGTTACGGTCAAGATGGACATTTTAAAAGCAAAGCTGGCCATGATATAAATTATATTGCTATATCTGGGCTTCTCCATATGCTAGGCAAAGATACAGAAATACCTACTCCAATTAATTTTGCCGCAGATTTTGCTGGTGGAAGTGTTCTCTGTGCTCTTGGTATTCTACTAGCATTATATGAGAGGACACATTCTGGTCGTGGCCAAGTGATAGATGCCAGTATGACAGAAGGGGCTGCGTATGTAGCATCATGGTTTTACAGATCTAGAAACTCTTTTCTTTGGCCCGATGCACCAGGAAATAATCTTTTAGACGGTGGTGCACCATTTTATGGAACTTATGCAACTAAAGATGGAATGTATATGGCAGTTGGTGCATTAGAGCCACAATTCTACTCTGAATTACTTAAGGGTTTAGAGTTATCTGAGGATGAATATGCACAAGGCGAAGATATGGAGCCTACAAGAAAAAAGTTCAAAGAGGTGTTCCTCACAAAGACACAAGAAGAATGGTGTAAAATTTTTAGTGATTTAGACGCATGTGTGACTCCCGTTTTAAATTTCCAGTCAGTGGATAAACATGAGTGTAATGTTTCACGGAAATCTTTCTACCGAAATGTTGATAACTTGTTGATACCCAAGCCATCCCCCAAGCTGTCCCGCACACCGGGTGAGACATGTGGAAAGCAGCCACTTCCACAGCATGGCCAGCACACTATAGAAATACTCAAAGAAGTAGGATACACTAGGTCTGAAATTAATGAGTTCATTAATACAGGGTCTGTCTATGCATTATTAAAATCAAATTTATAGCAGCAATGAGGTAAGGTTTATTTATTAACATTTTGAAGAATGTTATTTTTTACAGTCATAATAGTGTCAATTTCGTTGACATCAATACATTTGTTTAAAAAAAAAGGGTGGTTTTGTACAAAATTGATTATTTTTAATAAGATTTTTAAATCAAACATGATGTGTTTCTTTCCCAAACAAAAATGGTTGAATCCCAAAGTATATTCACATTTCACTTGGTTTAATCTTTTACGAGCTATATGTGCAATAAAATGCAGAAAGTCTACAAAATCCATGCCAAAAACTGATTTAAGTATAAGCTGGCATTGTTCTTGAAATTCAGGAGTCTCCTTATATTCTTGAATCTCCTTTTCAACAGACTGCAGATTTTTTTGTAATGAATTCCATACAAATTCAATGTTACAGGCATTTATGAAGTTGTGGTTAATAGAAATAGTATCTAATACATTTGTTACTTGGTGGTGCCATCCAGATGGTACAAATATTGCATCACCTTTTTCTTGATAAATTTCAAAATATATAACATTTGGATTTTTTTCTGGATTAAACAACAATGGTAAGTTTCCTAAGGAATCTTTTAGTTTATCTTGTTCACCTGGAGGTAGCAGGATCCATTTTTTTCTTCCAAATATATTTACAGACCAACTGTACGAAGAATATACATCAGCATGGAATGGAGTCCTACAAATAAATTAATGGAATAATGTATAGACAGTGTAGTGTTAGAATAATATTTTTTGGTAAATTTGCCACAGGATTATAGTTACCATGATTTACTGGGCCCAATGTAGACAAACATAAAATCATCATCTTGATGGTCTTCTGCATATTCATTTAGCCAATCTGAACCAAAAATCAATGGTACATCATAAAATTTATCATTTGGTCTCAATCGCCTCAAGTGCCAGTCTTTGAGGTAAAGTATTTTATCTCTGTTATCTTGTTTTAAATATTTCATGTATTCACTAACTTTCATATTGCATTTACAGTGAGCATTAAAATCAATATTTTCGCAATCTGCAACGGGCGCTTCTATATCGCCATAATTAGTATTAAAGTAATCGTAATTAATTTCACTGTCTTTAATCCACTGTTTGGTGCATTGCCATTCATTACTTATATTTTTTACAATACAAGGTAAATTTTTTATCATCAAATTCTCAAAAAAATCATTATAACTTAAATTACAATATTCAACCGTGTGGACACAACAATCCTTGTAATTATGTGGCTGGATATCCTCTATGTCTGAATTAATTTCAACGTTAACCAATGACATATTGTATTTAATGTCGATACCAAAACCATAACAAAATCATGTGCAATTGGTAGGTACTATATCAAAAAGTGTTTTAAAATAAAATTAATGAGATGATTGCAGATGATTGCTTGCTTGATATAATAGAAAATAAATTGACATTGATTGAGTCAGTTACGTCAGTGACAGCCACAGAGTACGATAAATATACCTACTGAAATATAATAGAGGTGATGCATGGATGTTCCAAGTTCAGGATAGTGGCGCGGCGTTCTTTTATTTCAACCGGGAAATGGAATAACACTACGGAATCGTAGTGTGATATTCCGGAGGTAAAGCAATTGAGTAGGTACCGTGATGATTCGATGCATAGCCCGGCCAGATAGTTTAATCATTGAGGTGATGTGATAGCTTTCAGCTTTAACTAAAGAGTGCTTGGACTCAGCGCCTCAGCCGCTCAGCTCAATCATCATCACTTAAAAATATTAAGCCGGGCTTTCACTTTGTTACTCTCGGACTGAATGCACTCTAGATCGCATACGAGTCTAATATACTAGCTGACCCACGCAGCTTTGCCCACGAATAATATTTTTTATTCTTTAGATTCTTTAAATTGACTAAACTTTTTTATTTATGAACCGATTGAAATAGACGAACACTAAATGTTAAGTGAAGCTTACTACAATACATTAGTGAATCGGTGTTATTCGAAGTAATAAAAGAAACCAAACGAAACTTAATTTTAAACTATCGCTATCTAATCCGGTACCGTTGACAAAATCAATAAGGCCAACCGCAACTGTCCATTTGAAAAGCCTTGTATTATCTGTGGCAAAGACAAACAAAAACCATAGACAGACTAAAAAAACTACTAACTCTAAAATTCTCGCTTTCGCGTTTCTTTGAGTTTGATTCTTTCTTCCTCACCATATCAATTTTCGACCCCGTTTCTGTTACAAAATCACGTTCATGATTGCAATATATTAGTATTACAGTATTCGTTTGTGTTATTTATACATAAATGATAGACTCAAAACATAGCAACGAGAATTGTGTGATAATTAATTAAACTAGTGCAAGGATTGAACCATACTTTGCTGGGAATTTGTGTAATCATGTCGGTCGCTTACGCGCCGCGCGGCAATCGGCCCCCATTGAGTCCTGCACAAATTCAAAAGATGTTGGATGAGAACGCCCATTTGATTCAAACTATTCAAGAATATCAATCAAAGGGTCAGTTATTGGAATGCCACCAGTATCAACAAGTCCTACACCGGAACTTGGTTTATCTGGCTTCCGTGGCGGATGCTAGTCAAAATATACAGTCATTGTTACCGGTGAGTTGATTTAAATAATAGCTTAAAATTAAGTACGAAGGCAGCGCTCATAGCGGTGCGGTGGGTGTCAATCGCGTAACTGATCGACTGGATCAAACCGCGCCGACCTTTGTCGGAAGTCTGTTGGGTGTGATACTAGTCACACTAGTGTCAAACTTGCATGAGAGCTTCCGTGCTTCTTTATACAACAGTAAAGCCGTATCGGAGGTCTTCGGGCGGCCTAAATACTTCTGATACTTGCGTTATCCACCACTAACGCCTTCACCAATCTGTACTGGAGCAGGGTGGTGAGTACACTCCAGGCCTCCTCAGTTGTGAGGAGAGACCCATGCCATGTAGTGCCCTGGTAGAGAGTTGTATTCAAATAAAATAAATAAATAAAGGTACACATTTTAGGACAATCCTGAAATAAGCTAAAATTCCAGGCCCCATCTATTGATTCAATATAAATATTTAAGTGGTAGGTATGAGATGATATGAGATACAATAAAAATGAGAAAAAAACATGGAAAACTATTTGATATAACTTTGTTTATTTTAGCCCCCACACCAGCTAGCTGCTGGTAATGTACAACCTCAAGGTCCTCTTAACCCACCTTCCAGTGGAGCAGAGGTTCCTGGATCACCACAGCAACAGTACCGCCCACCTACAGGAATTTCCACAACACCGACAAGACCAACACAATCTTATGGTCAGCGTCCT
This sequence comes from Dalla costala, assembly GCA_018245355.1. Lineage (NCBI taxonomy): Eukaryota > Metazoa > Arthropoda > Insecta > Lepidoptera > Hesperiidae > Dalla > Dalla costala. The sequence continues at coordinate 4,392 of DWMR01000738.1, read as the reverse complement.
TATGGACAAAATCAGTATCAAGGTCAATATCAAGCTGCTCCTGGTGGTTATCCCCCGCAAAGCGGCTACGGGCCTCCTGGACAAGGATATGGGCCTCCCAACCCACCCCAACAACAACAAGGGTATGCACCTAATTCTAACTATGGTCCTCCTATCACTACAGCGCCAAATAATTATCCTCCGTCCACTCATCCTGGTCCAGGGTATCCCCCATCATCTGCTCAGCAGCCATATGCTCCACCTCCAGGCAGTCCTGCAGCTGCAGGGTCACCTTATCCCGTACGTGGGTCAAGTCAGCCACCGTACACTGGTAATTCTGCCTATCCACCCCCTCAATCAGGTGCCAACTATCCTAATGCTGGTGGCGGTACATATAACTCGACAACATCACAGCCCCAACCTTACCAGTCACAGCCATTTCCTAATACCACACCCACATCTGCATATAGTTCTACACCAATATCTCAACCAAATCGATCACCCCAGCCTCCACCTAGTGGATATACATCACAGAATCCACCCAGTTCTGGTTATGGCTCACCTTCAGCGCAATCTCCAACTTATAACACAAGTGCTCATGGTAACAATGGCCCTCCAGCGACTGCTGCTTCAGGAGGTCCCAATCAGGGAGGACCCTCTGGACAGCAATATCCTCCATCGGGACAGCCTTCACCATATCCACCGGCAACACAACCACCCTATTCGAATCCATCTTCCCAACCTGGTAGTCCGGCGCCATCTGTTTCAACAGCGCCTCCTCCACAAACATCTTATTCTCAGAACCCACAAGGCTACCCCCCAGCTGGGGGTGCTTACCCTCCCCATGCTTATCAGCAGAGCTATCCTCCATCGCAATACCCACCATCTCCATACCCTTACGCGCGTGCGCCAGCGCCTGGTGGTCCTCCGCCTGGGGCCCCACAACCATATCCTGGATATGGTTTCCAGCCACCAAATCAGCAATAACTAACGCATTATAATAACGCAAAGATTTTCATTCCCATTTTAGGGACTTTGTACAGTTTAATTCTTCTTAGTAATAAGATTGATATTTTAAAAAGACCGATGTTGTCCCTGTGACATTTTTAATATTATTATAGACAATTATTCAAATCTTTTTAAGTGATTAGCTGTATGTAGTGTAAAATTAATTGTAAATCTTAGATAGTGAACACAAATAGGTATGTATTAAAGGATTTGGCATCTCATTTGGTAATCCCAAATCTTCAGACTGTTATTATAGTAATATTGTCTATTTTGAGTTCAATTAATCATGATAAACATGAAATATTATTATTATTAGCTAGATTTCTGGCCTGGAAGAATAAGTAGGTAATCAATGTTATTGTAAAAAAGGAGCTAAAATGGCCCATGTCCTTTAGCTATTTAAAAAATTCTACTGTTGATACAAACCTGTACCAGAAAAATATTATTTTAAATACTTATTCAGTAAAAAATTAAATACCATCTTGGTATATTCGGTAATACATTAGAGGTGGATGTGGCTACAACTAACTAATCTCATATGAAAGCTAGGTCAGTTTTAAAAATTAATATCTATTATCTTATTTGGACTATTTGGCTAATTTCTATACAGGTTTGGAATTAGTAATTTGCAGTCTGTAAATTGTAATATCCAAATTAAAACGGTTTCATAACATAAAGGCAAACCTTGTTATGCATGAAAACAAGGTCCATCCACCTATAGCCCTACCAAGCTGCCGCTTTCAGTAAGGATAGATGAAAAATTAAGTAGCATAAGTATAATGAGATTTAGATTGAATGTTATTGTTATGGAGCTGATGGCACACTTTTTGATATCATGATCTTATTGTTTTACTTAAAACTAAGACATACGCGCTTAATAAGAAAAAGCTAAAAAACATTCATTCATCATACATACATTCATATAAATTAATTTATAACATTTGTGTAGTTAAAGGATTAATGTAAGTAACTAAAATCTATGGCTTAAATTATGTACTTATTTTAAAATGTGTATTAAGATTGTTAATTCAATAAGTCTTAATTATGACGGCACCATTTCTACATTTTGGTCATAATATTGCCACCAGGTCCCTAACTCCTTAACATTATAGTAACAATGGTTTTAATTAAGTGTGAAAATTTATTTATGAAATAAACAAAAATGGACTGAAGTAACCTGTTTTCTTTTCTATCCTCAATTAAGGTTGATGGTCATAAATAACAAACCAAAATAGGAGTAATTTAAACGTTGTTTAAAATTTAAACAAAGTTTTAATGTGACAAGTAATTGTATTCTTTATTTTCACTTTATAAATTGTCAAAGTCATCTTGTCTACAAATACACAATAATTGATAATTTTACGAATATTTAGGTATTCCTACGGTTCATCAAATGATAAGGTGGGCTCTTTGAATGGGTGTATGGATTCATCATAATATTCCAAAGGCAGATCATCAGTAGGAGGATGTGTAGGAAAAGATGGTGCAGTTTTCAGTTTTTTCAATGGCAATATTGTGTCATACAAGTAGCACATGGCACCTGTTTCACCAGGAATTCCAATGCCTAACATCCAGAGGACATTATGCTTTGTGTTCATACGGAGAATTTTTACACCACGTAATATTCGCCACCTGAAAAAAAAGAGTTATGCATAAATAAAATGCATATTCTCGTCAAAACTATCACTGTAGGGAGATATGTAGTGTTGAAGAGATGATTTTACAAATAAAAGCTAATTAAGAGTAAATGTTTTTAAATCTATGAAACTAATGATTATATTTATTGTTTTATAGATCTTAGTTGATTACACTAATGAAAACTGATAATGATTAAATGATGATAATAATAAGATGCTAATGATTTGCGCGTCGCTTTATGGACTATACACACCTGTTACCCATATGCCCTGGCATTTTAGTTCCAGGCCAAACACGGGCTTTTTGACCTCCAGCTCCAATGTTGCCTGGTCTTCTATGAGTTTTAGTAACACCATGGGAAGCAGGCATTCCTTTGAATCCCCATCTTTTCATTACACCCTGGAAACCTCGATCTATCCTGTGAATTACATTTAATAATATATTGATTAAGAACAATCTGAATATTTTGACATAAATGAAAGCAGAAATGCTTACGTTTTGGCTCGTACATCAACATAATCTCCCACTCTAAAGTGAGTTGCAAACAATGGTGTGCCTGTGGGTAAAATGGCTTGAGGTGAAACCATAAACCTGCACAAGAATCTTTTGGGTAACATCCCAACACTTGTGAATAAGCCACTGTAGTCTTTCGTGACTGTGCTGGGATCCACTGTTTCTGAACCCACCAGTAAACATCCATGTTTTCCATCTTGCCTTACTATTTTCGTCTTCATTGGTTTGAATTCTTCTGGTGGTATATATTTTATAACATGATTATCAACAACCTGAAATATGAAAGTACACTATGAAATAAATATGGATCATGAAAGCTTTCTAAATTATGTAAGTAGGTATATTTTCAATAAGTAAAGTACATAATATTAATAAGGCTGTAGCTTTAACCATTACAATATTAATCGTGAAAGTTTGAAGTAAAGCAAAGTAAGTAATTTGATACTGCAGAACAAGAAACATTACCTGTAAAAGAGTAGTGGGAATTTTTTTGCCATCCTTTGACCACAGTGGATAGTTTCCTATCTTACGAGCAATAAGACCAACTCGACGAATATGTAAGTTCCATTGGGGCGTTTGTTGTAAATCAACATTAGATAAGGGAGACTCTAATACTTTTTGCAAACTCAGTTTATCTTGTTTGACTTCTTCAATGAAAGCTTTATTTTCTTGTGATAACATTTCATCAGTCATCTGTTTGAATAAAGTTTAAATGTAAAATTAATGTGTATTAAAAATAGGGTCCTCCTGCGTTTTTGGCTTTTGACTTGTAAAAATACATACAGCTCTCTCCTTTGGCATATACCAGTAAGGAGGTCGATACCTCGGAGGTTGATAATGTGTCTTTGTCCTTATCGATGCATGGTCTATCCTAAAAATAAATAATCCAATTAATGTTACATACTTACAGTTAATTTGAGGTTATGTCAGTAAATATTAAAGTAACTTACCTTATTTTACTAAAAAGATCGCGTACAAGACGTAAGTTCTTGGAAGCCATTATATTATAAATTTACAATTTTAACATAATCTAAAACTTTATACTTCTGTAATCGACAAAGGTATTAGTACAAATAAAGTACCTAATACCTATTTATTTTATTTTGATTTGATTGATTTAATCAATGCAATGCAATTAAATACCACAGACTACGATAAATTAGAGTAGTCCACAGACTAGGTACACTCTGTTCAGATATACGAGTCTTAAGATGTAAACAAACGCCACTTTTCACTAAAATCGAAATTTTAACA
>DWMR01000737.1:0-11257 GCA_018245355.1 Dalla costala | reverse complement strand
ATTCTCTACCAGTCAACCCTTGGTGATGCTGAGAAGTCGCGGTAGGCGTAAAAACAAAGAAGATATACACAAACAAACTTCACTTCTTTACTACTTCATTTGCAAATATAAATATTTCAACGGACAAAAATTGTCATTGCCTGTACCTTTCTTATGTACCTTGTGCTATTTATTGTACATATACGAAATTTTTGGTAGCGCTTTCAAATCTTTTGGTGAGGGAGATCTATAACTATGTTTGGGTATCGGTGCTACAAGTATCTTATTCTTCCTATTTATAACTTTTTTTATGAATAGGGCTTTATTTGGTTGTAATATATGTACTAGCATATACAAAATATATGCACGCATATCTTCAGAGTCATACCTGAGAAGCCAGCGAAGAAACCTGTCGCAGAAAAACCGCGGCTCTCAAACACAAATGTTGCTGTCGCTAAAATCACGTGCAATGCTAAGAAATCTCCGTATGTATAAACTAGTTGGGATTTTGGAGCTAACTTATACTAACATAACACTTACGATGATTTCGAACTAACTTTTAAATAAATAATATATTATTTCTGTTAATAACATTTGACTCGGATTTAACTGTAATAACAACATTTATCTATCGTATAAAAGCATCTTATAGGTATAATCGTTTTAAGATTTTTGTATCATAAGGGGTTCCAAAATAACGACAACAGTAAATAGGTAGATAAGATAAGTTAGTTAAGATTTAAACTAAGTATGTCTAACGTAAATTCGACAGTAACTTATGAAATTACATTAATATAATGATTTATTGTGTTTTTTCTATGAGATGCTTTTAAATGGGTGCACTTAACATGAAAATATCTTAACACAAGCATTAGGTATACCTACGCTTATCTTCAGCTTTCTGATGCTAGTGGTTGAAATGTGTACAATTTAGTAAGTTTTCATGTTTGAGCTAATTTAAAATAGATAAACCTGAACATTACAGTTATAACAACAACATGGACCAGGCTATCTTCCCGAATGGCTGGCCGACTGGCTTCTATATCCGACTAGTTACGATTGACAAAAGCTATAATAATAGATTTACATTATGTCGGTAGCGTGTTCCGTGTCAACCTCGTACACGTACACCAGCCACGAAGCTATGAACGTCTGCGTGTGTTAGTACTCATACGCTCTGTGTCATACCCGCTTGCAGCCAGCCGTCAGCAACAATAAGACAGAGAGAAATATTGACATTATGCTTACTTTTGGGCGTTTAACATCAAAAAGCTAAGATAGACCACAACCGCTATGCGGCGTGCAATATTAGGCTTTTCCGTTTGTATGGGAAAGTACGCTTGCGTGCCCTTAACATGAAGCAATCGTTTCGGCAGCACGTCCCGCGTGGACCGCGTGGACCGCGTGGAGGGGGCGGGGGGCGCGGGGGGCGCGCCGCGGCCGTCCTCGCTGCCGTACGGACGCGCGCCGCCCGCCGCCGCGCCGCGACGCGCCGCCTCCTCGTCCGCCACGCGCCCGCACGCCACGCACGCCGCACACCACAAGAACAAGTAAGCACTGAAGCTTAGTTTAAATCTATACTTCTATACTAATATTTTAATTGAATAAATGTTATATATTATGTATCTGTGTAATTAGTATGTATGTAAATATTGTTAACTTTCTTATTAGACCCTCTTATTTATTCACCCTGCCTCATAGTCTCTTCTATTCTGTCCTCTACCTGGTTGACTGGAAGAGATCGCTCTTTACCGATAAGACCGCCTTTTGTACTGTGTCTTCTGTAGTATTCTTAAGTTGCTGTAATTACTTACTTCGTGGTCTTCGTGTGTACAATAAATAGTATTATCTATCTATCTATAAAGAGGTAAAGTTTGTATGGATGTAGGGGGTAATCTTTGGAGCTACTGATCCGATTCTAAAAATTATTTTACAAATATTTATCTCTCAAGTACCTACTCGCTTACTTATCGATCCCTCAGGAGTGGGATGTGGGACAACATATTCCAAAATGTATCAATTATTTGCTACTACTCGTATGTATAATATTAATTCAAATAAATATTTACATAATGTTACCCAGGTAGTACCTACCGTAATATAGCTGCTCCAATTTAGCGTTTAAATATGTTTATCAATTTTATGTTAGCGCTGTCTGTAAGAAAGCTTTAGAACTTATGGACAACGATGACCACGTACCTACTAAATTTGAAACCTTTGTGAATTCCAGATACGTCAGGACGTTATGGCATCGATTGCCTTCAGACTCGGGGCACCTGGCCTTCAATGAGGGCGAGCGTTTGCGGCTCATATTGGAGGTTGACGACCAGTATCTGCTCTGCTGTCGACGCGAGCAGACAGGCCTGGTGCCCCGGGACGCTGTTCTGCTCGAGGACTTCTGATGTTGGCAAGGATAGCACAACTGGCAGCCGCACTGGCGGCCGTTGCGCTACAACTGCGGCAGACGCTAATGGCTGACGTAGGTCGTCCTAGGTGTGCGACAGAAAGCGGCAACTCGTGATGCGACGCGATGCGACTTATGACGCAATACTACGTGCGATGTATGTCCTATCTGACTGACGCGATTTTAGTAAAATTTTTACCGTTATTACGAGACAATTCATATTTTAAATACTTGGTCCTACAAAAATATAGTAAAAAAAGAAGAAAGAAAACAAATACGATATTTAGAGCGAAATGAAGTTTCAGCATTTAATCATTTATATTGAGTTGATATCGTCGCGTAAAAATCAATTCCGCACTGCGTCGTGTCTCGTCGTCAACAGTAACTGATCTACGCGACAACGTAGGCCAAGTGTAGGTACAGCTACTCTTTGATATTTCCGTAACGTGTTGCGTCGCGTCGCGTCACGTTAACGCGTTTGTCGCTCACGTAGAACGATGCCCGATTTACACGGATCGAGCAACTGGCGCCAGCTGAAGTCTTTAACAAGAAACAGGCAAGTCTTATGCCGTTTTCACTATGCCATTCGTGTGCCAGTTACACCGGATCCGTGTATACCTGGCTTAAAGAGCCGATGCGCTGCTAAAAGTGAACCTTGTTGTGTCGTTCTCGAGTGACAGTTTTGATACATTTTGTTGTGTGATATGTGGGTTTACGAGAGCGGCAAGTGCAATAGTTTGTAAAGAAGGAACAATGAATAAAAGTCTTGGAACATTGTATTTTCGGGTCGGTCTGTGTTAGAGAGAAACTGAAACGTGCGGCTGGGATCTGGGATAAGTGCTGTTAATAAACTTTGTAAATATAGTGCATCTGATCATCTTACCTTCGACGTTTCAAATAATAGTTTTGATTTTTATGTTACCTAAATGAGCAATGTTTTTCATGACTTTCCCTAATGATTTTATTATTACATTGGTCCTTGATTGGGGATTTCCGCGACTAGGACTTACGATGACATTATTTTATTTATTTGACATTTTTATCCTTATAAGTTCTAATCTTTAAACGTACTATAGATACTTACTTACCTAAGGAATTTGTTCCTGATTTATATTTTCATTTCCTAGAAACGTAATAACCAAGCAATGTATGTATAATGTGCGAACTGCACGTCTCCGGAAATCCCCAGTCTACGACCCAATTTAACATCACTTAAATAAAACCATGTATTTTGTAATTCTGTAGCAAAATCTAGTCTTATGTTGTAAGGCACGAAAACTGTCTTGGACTGTATATAAAATTATTTTAAGGAACACAAATTGTGGAAATATTTACTGGAGAATGAAATCGCATTTAGAGACTAATATTGAGGCGTAAACAGTAAATATGTTCAGCGATGAGATGTGATATCTAATATAATTATTAATATAGTCTAGGGAGAAAATCTCATTCTTAAGGCTAACTCATGCGCTAATATCAAATGAAATCGTCGCCGAGAGAGACGCCCGGGGTGGAATTTGGATGGGATTGATGTCTAAAGTATAACGATATTGTAATATAATGTTGCTAGTACTTATTGGTAATTTATTGAAGTCTAAGCCTGTATATAATATGTTACCAAAATTAAAGGATCATTTAAAGGAATATGGTGTTAAAGTAAGTACCTACGTGGTTATAATAAAACTTTAATGAAAGCGTTAACGCATGATACAAAAAATATTTCTGCAATAAAAAATCTGTTTTTACTCTGACACAAAAACGTCTGCCACACACTAGCTTAACTCAATGTAGCTACTAATTGCGTGCGGCCTATACAAAACACCTTCCTTGTACGGTTTGTGGTGGCTTCAAATTATTCCACGGAGTTAACACAGGGGCGGCTAACTTTTAATGTAAAATAACCGCATGGCCTTAACCATATTATCCTTTCCTGGGGCCCTATCGGTACTGTTATTACAAAAGCGATCGAAAGGCGTCGGTGCGTAACTTTGTACACAACTAATCGCATGCGCCTCTCCTTATTACACTTCCTTTTCCAGCACCATGCTCAGAGCTCAATTCGGAACTCGGTTTCGCTATTTCACTGGGCTAGGCAATACTTTTACCTACCGTATTTACTAAACCGGCAAATCTTAAAACATTTTAAACAGTACGCTTCATAATATACAGCTCAGAGTTGTCTAATGTGTCACCACCATGTGATGTAAGAGCCATATCACTGCTTTAATCTCCAAAACGAAGAAAACGATATTTTTGGTACGTGTATTGCTCAAGGGGAAGACGATTTTATTGGATGTTATGATATTTACCATAAATACTCGTGTAATTTCATTATATAATACACTCGGATGGGCGTTCAGTATTCAAATTATTATCTATGTAAAGTAATTGTAAATAACGTTTCATAAAGATATTATTATTAGTAGGGAAATAAAGGTCAAAATTGTAACAAACCTTTTGGATGCACGATACAGTTCCTCTCGTAGTCAGTCGTGCTATCGAGTCACACAATTTGGTGAAATATAGTGGGTACTTGTGGTAGAACAAATATTAATAGCGTAAAACGGGCGTCTTTCTCCGGGTCGTGTGAAGTTTCGAACTTGCCAACTACGTTCAAAGAACAAAGATTTAAGAGGCTCTTCGGTACGGTATAACTCAGTGAAGGTGGACTTATGTTGAGACTAGGACTGTACTGTAGATATAATTTTACAATAACTAGGGGTGTAAGAATGTTGATCGTAGTTCATCCGAGACATGCATATTGTGTAAATCATGAATTTTGATTGTAACAAGTAGGTATTTCATTAAAGTATTGTTTTATTCGCGCTTTGTGACTGAATGATGTGAAGTGGCCTTTTGTATGTAATTAAAGTTGTATGGTATTAAGTGTGGTGAGATTTCGCTTGTTGCATCACTCGAGTATTCATTGTGTCGTCTATTTAACATTGCATTACCGAATGCTTCCACAAATATTGTAATTAATAATGTTATGTTTATCGAAAACGTATTGTAATGTCAGTTTAGATGTATAGTCAAATCGACATGCCTTAAATATTCACGTATTGCTGAAGTGAAACAGGGGGGCGGTTCGCTTCGATTGCTTGAAATCGCTTGAGAGTAGCGCATGTATCCGAACCTTAGAAAGTTTGTTAGTCGTAAGTTTTTATCAACTATTTGTATGTCGAACGATGTTGTCCAGTTATTTTTATTATAAAACTACATTATTATTCCTGCGCGCTCGTTCTACGCAACGATGCAAGGCTGGTGAGTGGTGGGTTGTCCTCTTCTGGTACAAACGTTAAGTTATTATATTATGTGAGTAAAGGTATTTATAATTTTACGATTGGGATCAATAAGTTGGGCTTTTCAATTAAAGATTTATTTTCTTAAGAAAAAAAAATAAAAATAAAAAAGAGGCTTCGTTTTATGCGAACGTCAACGAACGACTGAGATAAAAAATTCCGAATAAGTAATAATTATTTAAGTTCACCTCGAAAAATCATTTTGTTTCGATAAGACATCTGTCATACAACATAATTATGTATTATTTAATTTAAAGATATTATTATGTTAAGTGCCATAATTTAATGAATTAACAATTGATAAAATATTATTGTATCGCATAACCATAAACACCAATTAAAAAATATATAATACAAAATGTTGTTTTAATATTTACCAAGCACCACAAAGTTATACTCATAAGTTTCCACGAAGTTAAAAGGCCAACTAACCCTTTAACACTTATCGGTGGTTTTATCGTTTAAGGGATGAATTGCCAATCTGTTAGAGTAGATAAATGGCTGGAACTCATATTTTATCATAATTAAAGGCAGACACGAAACACGTCCACATGTTTAACACATCATGCGCCAACCTTTAATGAAGGAAGTTAATTAAAAACACCAAATATTAACAAGTAATATATTTCGAAATACAAGGGAACCTACGGTAATAACACACAAGCCAGCTACTTAATGAATATAGATACTAATTGTTCTAAAATGTCAAATCCTACAAGAGTGATATTTAGGTACCTACTTACTACAATTGTTATTGAGTACCTACTCACTATAAATTGAAATTTTATCATCTGTGATTCTGTGCTTAGATTGAAACATTGCTACAAATTTTTAAATCGTGCCAAACTAAGACGGTGAGTTTTAGCGATATTATGTACCTAGGTACCGAGAGCGAGGTAGGAAAGAACCTCTGTCTAAAATCAATTCGGCAACACTTAAATCAATTTATAATCATTAATTCAGCAAGAACGTTAGAACTTTCTTCCTCAAAACATTATTTCACCTCGTAGAAATTTCTTACATTAAATCTCATGAAGTTTAAACCGTAGGCACTAGTTAGTACTAGTACCTTACTACCAAATCTGCCAACACGAGCCTGGCTAGCGTGGTAAACTTTAATAATATTATAAATCTTACGCCCGAAATTAATAATCAATCTATCCATTTTTTTCTTTCAGTGTCAAATTTCAATCCAATTTCCACAATGAACTTCCAATGGAAAATGGCATGAAATGACAACCTTTGACAGGAAAAATTCGATAGATTGATTATTAATTTCAGGCCTTAGCCTTTCTTATTCCAAGCAGCAGTGCTTTTTGCCAAGGAAGGAGTGGAATTGTAATGGGTTAATAATGATGAAGTAGTGCAGACAATGTCACACATGAAGAAGATAATATTTTATATTCTGAAATAACGTACTTATACGTACTTATAATACCAGATCTGTTATTGCTACTGCTGGACGGAATTTGAACATACATAAAATAAATAACCTGCACTGTTGCCATTGGACGGAATTTAAATGTTCGATATTCAAGCTAAATTTCCCCATAATAGTAACACAAATCTACAAACCTACGTATTAAAATGTTATAGACACCTACAGAAGTGTAACAGTTAATTCTATAAGTAACACCGTGGTCTTAATAACCGTGTAATTTTCTAAAACTAAATTGGTGCGAAGACCATCTACGAGATCTAATAGAAAAAGATTTTTATGTGGCCACTGCCGCCTATGAACACCTGCAACGCACCTCCAAGGAACTGACGGACTATTTGCGCATGTAAGTCCGGCTAATAAGCATGTTCAGTATTCTTTAATAATAGGACTGTAGGAGTTAGAACTGTTAGTCAGTCCGTTTATTATCACTCAGCATTAGTCCTATTGGAGGCTGGTCACAGGTGCGTTGCTACTGACTGAGTTGGTCGTGTCTTATATTAGTGGCAACTTTCCTTTCAGTTTGAAACACAAAGTCCCATGACATAGCAACTGATTTACGGCAGAAATGGGCAATGGTACCTACTGCCCAGGGGGGCTGTGTATTCTACGTAAAAGTCGCTCTAAACATTATGGCCGCTCTGATCTACGCGCAGTACCTACGCATTTTTTTAATAATAGCAGAACTTGCGGCTGGGCCACGAGCGGCGAGACGCGTCCCCCCGAACCCGCGCTCTGCTGAACACACGCAAATATCAACTGGATCGTAGTTCAGGGCCTATAGACAAATATATTTTCCTCTCACGCTAACGCTAACGACATCTTCAAAATGTATGGTAATGACATTGACAAATCGCGTGACCGCACGTCACTTTTCCGCAGCTAATATCATTACTCATACATTTTGAAGCTGTCATTAGCGCTAGCGTGAACAGAAAACATTTTTGTCTAGAGGGGTAGGGCCGCCATTTGGCGTGAGTTATACAGTTAATATATGGTGAAGGCGGGACGCTGTGTGAGAGAGGTCCGACGGGAACAAGAGCGTGGCGGGTCGCGCGCGCTGACCGGGCGGGTGGAGGCGCGGCGGTTTATCTCATTGTTGCGTAGCACCCGGCGCTCCTCGTCGGGGATCTTGCGGGGAGACAGCGCGCGGGGGGTGCGGGGAGCGCGGGGGTACCGCGCCGAGCGACTCCGCGAAAGCGGGCGCTCCTCTACCTCCTCTTCCCACTCTTGCATTGACATGTAGATGCTCTCCTGTTTACAAAAGAATAACGTTAGGTACTACCATAGATTAGGCACTGTATTGCTTTGAATCCAAATTAATTAAATCACACAATCAGAAAATCACAAGGTCGCGCCAATCAATTATCGACGTTGATGCAATCATTCAGTAAAATTGTCAAATTATCTTGAATCGCGATTTTGGGGTGCACCTACCAAAATCTGATGACAGAGGTGGAAAGTGCAGGCCTCAGATTCTGGTAGTTTGATTATTTTTACCTGGACAATCAGTAGCTGTATGATGATATGAGTTTGCAATTTAAGCGCTCTATCGTAGGTACGTATGGTAAACGATAGCTCTCTCTTTTTGTCTTTCTGGCTTATGACAGAACGTGCAGAAGCCACCGACCTGTTTAAACGCTCTTGGATAAAAACAACTTTATTGCATTTTACGGCGTTTTTCAAAGCTTAGATATCTTTCGAACGGTTTGCAACTTGCCAAGCTTCGTACGTAGTTTGGTTACACGCAAAATTGAACCAAATACGGACGTAATATGGTTGTTTTTATATGTTGTAGCTGCTACAGGCCCTGCTTCTGCTGCTGATCGCCAATGTGCGCTTAAATGGTAAACTCATCATAGAGTTACCGAACCCGTTAACAAGTTACTAGGTGACCGTAGAGCCGTAGAGGGTCTACGATAAGCTTTTTTACTATAGACATAGTGAAGAATGAAAATGATCTTTAATATCTTTAGTGTCAAATAAAACTAGGACCAGTTAATACTTGACATCATTTTCGAAAATGCTTTCCGTACAATACGGATCTACGGTTACGTAGTAACTTATCTTTCACGAGTCCGGAACACATTTATAGCATTGGGAACAAATAGGCTTCGACATGAATGTTTAAGAATCCGTCACACAAGGTCGACTAATTGAATTCTTTGAAATGATGATCAAATTAACACTAATTATAAAATGTGAATACTTACAGTGTGATCCAAGTACTCCATCTAAGGTGCATGCAGGGTGAATTGCTCTGTACTGTGACACAGTTTCTGTCTACACATATGTGACACATACTAATAGAAACTGACTAATGACGATGAGCTATACATGGAAATGAAACAACAAGTAGACGTTAAATTGTATTAAATTTTACATTTACCAATTACAGTTTGGTATTGTATCTCATTGCATACGCTACTGTTTTAAAAAGTTATCCTATTACGCTACTATATTCTGATTAATGTTTAGTTAGAAAACAAAACATATTTTTCATACTTTTATGGCTTCGCTAATAAAGGCATTAAGGGAAAACGTAACAGATGATTATAAATATTTTATAATATTTATAATCGTATTTCGAAATCTTTGTCCCATATCTTAGTTTATGAAAATGCAACACACTACCTTATTTTAACGACAATGCAAAGTAATCATGTCTTTGAAGCATCGACGTTAGGTTAATACGAATATCTATGTCTAATTAGTACCTACTTATAACGGTATAATATAAAACATTTATTAATTATAATAATAAACCTGGTCAGTCCATCTCGAGCACATTCTCGCCACAGCATCACAAAATATCTTATTCCAATTACTTAGTATTTTATATCTTATCTACTGTTGGCTGTGAGAAATTTCTGAAATCAATTCTTAGCTACGTTGCTTATAGCGTAAATAGATCTTGGTAAATCGTGCTTAGACTGCTGTGTCAAGAACCCTGCTAAAATCCATCAACGAACAACCCTTGATCTTTACACGCGCGTTCTATAAACCTAGTTAAAAATATGCATTAGTTACTCTTAAAGTGTGGCGATAGAATAAAAATACTATAAGATTACGAAAATTAAAACAAAAAAAGCGTGAACTTTTTGCTTATTACTACGGGCACATACTCGTATATATTTACTGTGAGTTTATGTCACACAACATTCTAAACGAGATTTAAAAATAATTTAGTTACAGTAAACGACTTATAAACCTCCACATCGTGAGTTAAATGGCACTGCTTAGCTGTGGGCCGGTGATGATTTGATGATGATGTTGTTGGACAGTTAAAAATATTTAATACTAAACTGATGGCATCTGACCTCCAACGTATTCAGAAAGTTAAATGAAAATAACGCTTAGGTACATCTCACAGAAAATGAATGAACACATTATAATTGGTCGTTTACAAATAAGATTGAAAGTGACAGTGTTTTATACATATAAAAAGGTGTAAAGTGCATTACCTACCTACCGGAAAATGTCGAAAAGCAATCACTTCATTTTACAGCCAATTCTTACATCACTATGTGGTATCATTGATAAAATAATGTCAGACAGTCTAAGGGCGGCGACTCTACATTTTAGGTTCTAGCTTGTTGGTTTAAGTTCCATGAAATGTATTACTGTCATTATTCATTATAAGACGTGACGTAATCAGAGGCCGTTAGATGACAGTTTAATTAGAATCAAGTTGGAATCTAGCATCAATTTAATCGATGACATCACGATTTTAAACGCTCATTAGATTGACGGATGTCAATTAGACCAGGAGGCGGTTTACATTAACATCATTGCATAATGCAATAAAGGTGACGCACATGAACGCGAGTCCAATGGTGATGGTCAAATACCTACATATGGGTGTTTGCTTATCTAGCATGCACACGAAAATACGCAATACGTACGTAACCGCGGACGTTAATTACTAGTAGGTACTAAAATTACATGGACTTCTGTTCTCGATTTAGTTATTACAATACAATAGTGGCAATCGCAAACTACGTGTCTAACTAGATTGTATTATTAGTACGCTATTGTCTATTGGCACAAAAGATGATTTATCTATTGATACAATTGATAGTGCTCTAGGGTAGAAGAGGGTTAACTTTTATTAGTAAATCAAACTGCATGGTT
>DWMR01000736.1:0-11259 GCA_018245355.1 Dalla costala | reverse complement strand
TTTTCTGTCATATTTTGAAAATGAGTAGTTATAATCTTGATATTTGAATATGTTACCGTGTGTTTGGTCTTTTACATGATTACTTAATTTTACACAAAACCTCATGTAGAAACTTTAAAGTGCTCTCTTCAAAAGTTGATAATTTGCAGATCCGTCTTTGTTCTAAGATTGCAACGGTTTATCTGCCAAATAAATATTTGCCCCGGCCAGGGATCGAACCCGGGACACACAGCTCGTTAGTCAGTTAACCGACGCGCCAGTGTCGTCAAGAAATTTATATATATAAATAAGTTTATTCTATTCTACTACATAATGAAAACCTTTGAGTTATACAAGTGGATTGAATTTAACATGAGTTTATTGATAAGTAGAGAATTCAAATTATTTGTCACACTGCAACAAGATAAAAACATACCATCTAAAATATTTTATTCTCCAAAAATATTGATTGAAGTCCTGTACACTTTTAAAAGAGGCGCCTTACAGATTGTAGGACGTAGAATATGACTACTAAACTTTGCTTACTAATTTGAATAAGGATATAGAAAAAGAGTAACCACTCAGTCTGTCACAAAATGTTTGTGGCTGGATTTACAGGAACATTACCACAAGAAAGTTGTGTATTTCCTTTCTCTATTTTATCAATGGGCAGTGGAATTTTAACTCTAAATGAATTCTCCTAAATGCATGGGTACCTACATGCAGCATTTGTTCAAGTTAAGATACCTAGGTAGGTACTTAACTTTAATTTCTCCCATAACTGTTTACTCATACTCTTATTGATCGTATTTCTGTCTCAGAATTTTGTCTTGAGCTCGTTACTGTCGACGGCGGCAACATCACGGGGCGAACCGAAAATATCACGACAACGAGATCCCCAAGTAACATTAAAGCAATTATCAAGGGCAGTATCCCATTTAAAACTAAAGCTGCGTTTCTCTTAGATGAGTGTATAGTCCTCAAGCTTCTGAACACGATAAATGATAGAGAGATCTGTATCGTTAAGCATACAATAAGAGCGTACATTTGTAGAAACCGCGAAGCATACTGCTGACGTAGTCCTCCCATCACGAATATACCGATGAAGATATACGTTCCGAACAAAGCAATCGGGCCAAGAAGAGCATGTGACATCCCTATAGTTGGTGTAGATCTTTCGTTGATAAAATCAGCAGTGTTTGCCACTAAAATAAATGCTCTAAGCTTTAAAGAGCAGCGTTCAGCATTCATTGAAATCAAATTGAAAAATCTTGAAGGAGTTCCACTTCACGATTCTCACATACCTAGGTACATAATTGATTCAATAAAAGATCCTAAACTAGTTAGTATCAGCCAAATACTTAGTATTGGTGATAGTTAGTCTTGAACTGAATGAATCATGAAAGACTGTCAGACAGACAGACTGATGTAAAGTTTGGCAATTAGTAGTCATGTAATAGTGAAGGTTTTATTTTTTATTTAATAGATAAATACATTACATATTTATTTTCGTTTCAACTATATTTGAATTTGGCAAAAAACCGCTTTAAAATCGGTTCATTCGTTCTGGTTCAGACAGGCGGACAAAGATTTCTAACTTACGAGACCCTGCTTTGTGTCAGGAAGTAAGTAATAAAATAAGTCATGTTGGGGGATGAAATGATAGTCCAAATATTATTCAACACATTTAATTAAAATTGTATTCCAAATAACTTAAAAACTTTGAAAAATTCAAAACACTACTTACATAGTACCTTTATGTACTCAATAAATACTTACACTAATTTGTATCTAACTATCGAGTTTTAGTCTAACATTCTTAAATAGAAATGAAGATTGGCCCCATTAGAGCGTTAAGAGGGAAAAAAAATGAGCTCAACTCAAATACCAGTTCCAGTAAGTATCAAACACTGGCTTTAGACCGGATGCCAGCTAAAATGGCACTTTAAGCGAGAAAAGACTAGATTAAAGCTTCTATCAATTTCATTGTCTCATTATTTACACATTACACTGAATGTCTAAAGCACCGCTTGAACACGAATTATATTTTCCACTATCATAAAGCCGTTTCTAATGTGGACGGCGACGGCTGTCCTCTTTCCGGGGAGGCTTGGTTTCTAGACGTCTGGTTGGTGGGGTGACTTTTAAAGGATGTGAACTTTGGAGACGAATCAGGTGGACTGTTAAAGAATTCTGCGCGTTTAGCCTGCAATATTTCAGATCTTGACAATCCATGCGATTTGGAAAACTCCGCCTCAAGCGGAAACACGCCTTGGTCGACGGATTCAGGATAGTCAGCTTCCAAATTGTGTTCGGATATAGGAATTAAATTTCTACGTGCTCCGAAGTGGTGATTAGTAATAATAGGAACTGTTTTAGACGGTGGGTCGACAGGGGAGGAGACATCATGCTTTTCTCCCGAGCTGTTAGAATTTTCCTCTTCATTGTTCGCTTCCGGGATTGGTGTTGATAGAACGTCCGACCTGGGACTCGAAAATCTCCACTGAGCTTTTGGAGATAGTAATATTTTTGGTGTGTTTTTATGTTCTTTTATAAGTGCGCTCGTCCGACTCGGCGATGCCGGTTGGCTGTTAGATTTGATGACTTTTCTGTTTGTGTAAGTTTTCGGTGATCCGCTGAGATCGAGTATGTTAACTTGTGACCTATTTCTTACAGGTGTAGTCGGAGCTTGAGGCTTTTCCTTCGACAATTTAAGTTGTTCTACGGCTGAAAGCTTACCGGATTTGCTTTGCGGACTGAGTGTGTTAAGTTTTACACTGTGCTGCAATAATAGCTTCTTGAAGTCGAGTCGCGATGTCTGCGGGACCGGCCCGAATCGATCTGCGCAAGTTGTCTCGAATTTTTGCACACCAAAAGTATTACCACCAGTGTATGAGAAAGATCTCTCCATGGGCGACCAACACGCTCTAGTTTTAGGATCTCCGAAGTATCCAGTTTCTGGTTGCCGTTTGCTGTACAAGGATATCTCGGAGCTCACCGGCGACAGGCTAATCGAAGATAGAGCCGGAGATTCGGCTCTCTCGGGACCTTCTTTGATGTTAAGTTTCTTTTTGCTTTTATGGATGACTGCATAGAGTTCTTCGTTCGTCATAGTCGATTTAACCGGCGATAGCATCTTGGAGCTGAGGTCCACCACGGTGCCTTTGTTAGTGGGAGTAGATGATTTGAACGGGCCGCCCGTTCGAGGGTCTATCGGTGATATCTTTACGGATTCTTCGTTGATGGCTGGCGTTACTTGCTTATCCGGCCCGTAAGAATCTTCGATGTTTCTATTGGGGTACGTAGGCATTCTCTGGTTCGAAACTAGTGTTCTAGGTCCGTTTGAATCGTAGGAAGTTCTCTTTGGGAGCGTCCAATATTTTGGTAGTTCTCTCTGTATGTTATTGGGCGAATTTCCATAGTCGATAACGCCGTGTCGGCCGCGTAGGTGAGCCGTGTGATATCGGTGGAGGGTCGGGTTGATTGCATTCAGGTCGATTGTCGGGCTTGACTTCCTTTGAATTTCTGGAGTTTTATTTTGCTGTGCACTGATGTAGATTTTGTCAGCGGTGGAATGTCGATGGTCTGAAAATTTAAAAAACAGGCGTTTTAAATCGACTAGCTTGAGTCTAGCATACGAATGTTAATTTACCCCAATTCTACTTGTACATCTGAATTTTATAAATATATACGTGACGGCAGGCAAGTACTATACACACTATACAGTTATTTCTTTACTCTGTAACCTTTGTAAAAGTCTTAATGCGTAATATGTTTAAAAAAACTGGTTAGGAAATACTTTTACACAGGTTAGAAATACATACACAATACACATTGATAAAAAAGTATATGAAATGTAATAAACAAAATATTGACCATAATTAATTACATTACCAAATCAAGCTTATAGCCAGGTAAATAAAATGTTGCTAGACCATTAATTTATATCAAATTCTACCGTGCGTCGCAGCAGTGCAAATTATATGAGGTTATTATATGACGTTTGCATAATACGAATTAAAAATTTATAAAGTGCATGGTATTATATTCACAATCGCACGGAATCAATCACTCGTGAAAATGGATAGGTGTTAGTTGTACAAAAGCATTATGACATGTTATTTAAAAACGATAATTATGATATAAATTAAACATTCCCGGAAATGTGCAATTTAAATATTTATCTTCGATTTACTTTTCGCGGGAACATTTCGGGTATGTTTTCAGATGCAACTTTGTTAGTGACGGTTAGATAAAAATATTATTTAAAGTTAGTAGTTAGACGTCTTAATGCAAAAGTTCATGCTTAAAAGCAACAAAAACTTTACCTTCGAAGTACTTCGCGTTAACAAAGTCGCAACCATTGGAAGCATTCTCGATCACTGTGCAAAGCGGTGTTTGATGAGGTCATGTGTGTAAAGGGCCTACGTTTCAGTTACCTGACCGTCTATCGAACCTTTGACAATTAATTTAGAAAGTTATTCATAAAATTAGTGGTGTTATGCTATGTATGACCATTGAAGACTGTCATCCTCTTCAATAATTGTGAGTTGTTACAGCATTGGTTTTAGTACTGTTTCCCAAAACTTCAGTGTATTTACACGATCTGTGCCACGTAACATGACCACGATTTAAGAAATGAGCTCTGTTTTATCTTACTCCATAATTATCATAGTAATAGTAATTTAGACAAAAGTATTTCAAATTTAACGGAATGGAAATCTGGGACATTGAATCTGAAATACTTTGCCACGGAAACAGAACTTCTTTCTTCGATTTTAATTTGGTGCAATGTGATTATGAGTTGTGAGGGTGAGAGCCAAAGGAGTGATTAAATGAAATAAGTGCGTTAATTCACAAAATTTCTATTATAATATTATTTACAAAACACGTAAAGGACACGAGAATATCACACCATGCACTTAACGAAAACATAAACCACTCGGAAGCTGTGCACGCCGCGGTGAGATAAGCCACCATGCATTATTTTATTCTTACAAAAACATTGTAAATAAAGTCAATTATTCCACGTATATATTACGAATATATGTGTAAATTAATATTAAAATTGTGAAAGTAATAATACCTAATAACGTGTAAACAGTTATTTATCACAGAAGTAACAAGTAAAGGAAGACGATTTCGAGAAAGACAATTCGATGGACGGAATATTTCCATGTAACCATAAAATAATTAAATACTATTTAAAGGTAAAAACAATATAGTCTATCAGTTTCATAAAACAAGAGATTTAAAATTCTAATTACTAAGATAAGCGTATTACAGGTATGAGCAGGTAACAAAGAGATTGTTTATTTTTTTATGATTCCATCAATGTTCAATTACCAAATTTCAGTCCCGTACTCTGACTCAGACAGTGATAAAATTCTAGCTTTATGCATTGAACGATCAACAGGCACGGTCACTTTCGAAGGAGAAAGAGGATAGTTTGTCGGTGAACGTATAATACAAATTTCATGGGGATCAGAATCTAATATAGCTGATAATACATCTAAGGAATTATCTCTATTGTCAGGTATAAATGCTACAGAATTGCGTTTTGGTAAAGGGGTTGTCAAGGGACTTAGTGTTAAAGCAGATAGTTCTGCTTCGAATGTATCGTCTACAAATAATGTACTGCTCGTATTGTTGTTTATGCATTCGCAGGACTTGAAATCATCAAACATATTGCGATGATTAAGTTTAGGCGATACAGTCGTGGGGTAATTTATTTGCTCACGAAGTAAATCTGCAGAATCTTGAATCATCTCAAATGAATTGCCTTTTTTAGCATTACTACCAAAACTATCTAGTTTAAGTAACTTTCTAATGGGCATTAATGGAGAGTTAGCTAGCTTGTAACTATCACTCCGTTTAATCTTGTTAACTGCCAATTTTTCACTATCATCCTCAGTATAATCTATATTTTCTGACAATTCTTTAGCTTCTAAACTTTTATTATTCGTAAACATTTTCATTACTTCAGCAACCTTTTTATTACCTGATTTATTGAGATTGTTCTGACTCTTGTCTCTTAACATAATATGTGTTTGAAAATTGGGAACAAATGGAATAATATTTTCATGAACACTTAAAGTTCGATCGGTACTTTCTACACTACTTTTACTAACGTCATTCATAGCGGTCTTTGTGTGAATTTGGATCTTACCTGTTGTATCATCTTTCGATGGAGACAAGCTGACACCATCTGCATCATGTATATTTACATAAGCGCCTGTCCTTGTTATTGCCTCTACAATTCGCGGTAAATCGTGAGTACTTTTTGCAGTAGTTGCTGTTTGGCTATTGGGTACAGCCGGTGTTTCAGCGAATGGCGTGGCTGTTATTATCATGCTCGGCTTAGGAGGCGGTAGAGTTACAAATTCGGTGGTAACAAGACCGTGAGGTTCGATTGGAGCTTTTATTATCATTTTGCCTAATTGAGGTGATGTCGGTTTACTAGCTGATGGGATAGGTTTGTACGGGAAATCAGTTTCATCTATTATTTTTACAACATCAGCGTTTTCTCGTTGAATGACTGAAGTGGTCGGGCAAATTTCTTGAACAAACGGACCTGGTTCGAATGTAGTGTGAGCTCCTTTTCTTCTTTTAAGCGTATCTGATGAATAAATTACTTGTCCTTGGGAATCAAGTGTAACCTTAGCTCCTTTCCTCTGTAATTCTTCTAGCGCTACTGAAGGTTTTTCATCTAAACTATGTTCCAAAAAGTCTCTGCTCTCGTTTAAACAATTAGGTAGTTCGTTTAATGAAACATATTCTGTTTCTGGAAGCTTGCCAGATAACACTGTTTGTAAGTTCTTTCTAACGATATCGTTATTTGCATATGAACCTCTATTTAAGTTCGTTTTCTGGTTATTATTCCTAACGTCTGCAATTGTTACGTAGTCACCACCGGTATCATAAATGTCTTCAACAGCTTCAGGTCCTTTAGAAATCGGCGACTTTTTGTTTGTTAATTTATTGGGTAAAACTCCTTTCAGTTTGCACATTAAACTGTTGAATGGTTGCAAACTGTTTTTTAATTGATTTTGTGCTTTTCCATTAGACTTAGGAACATCGTATGCTTTAACACCCTTTTGTTTTTCTTCTGTAGGTAATTCTAACTTCGGTCGAATTGATGTTTTCATTTTAAGGTCCGACATTTTTTCAAATTCTAGTTTCTTTCCAGACTCTGAATCTTTATTACTGTTTTCGCTTTCGTCATCTGAATTTGTTGGCGTAATAACGCACATGGACGGAATCCGTGAGCTGTTTATCGTTGTCTTGTATCTTAATCGTTCAATTCGGTCAGTGCCTTCGAGATCGGATGATTCAGAGTAATCTTGTTCAGACAGACTATTTTTCCCATGAGCGCTAGATACTGAATCTTCAATAGGGGAACTTGACGTATTGTGGCCCGAATCTGGAGAACTAGTACCGGTACTTTTCTTTGCACTCTCAAGCTCTGTTTCAGTATGGACTTCGGCTACCGCTGTTATTTCTCGATGGTTTCCTATATTTCTCGTGATAGTTATTGTTGCAGCAGAAACTTCACTAATTTCGGGTGACGAGTGGTTGTAAATTTGTTTATCTGGGTATTGACGAGCGGGATTGTATCTTAGGCTACTGAAAGGAGATCTAGTAAATGAAGAACTTGAACTCCTATCTAGACTTGCATTGGCACTGTGTACAGTATTGCCTCTGCTCCTGTTGATTTTCGTTAAAGAACTTTTACGTTCCGGAACTGTAGGACCAATGACAAGGGATCTATCACTTCCAGCAGCCATTAAAGTAGTGCATACAGTTCCTGCTGAACTTGTCGTTGTACTTGTAGAACCTTTGCCGAACAGTTCGTATTCATTTTCAGCTGTCATATTTTGGCTGTTAGATGAAATTGATAAAGCAGTGCTTGTGTGCAAGGGGGTGCTCGGCGAAAGTTCTTCTTCCTTTAAAGTCTTCAAACCAGAATCCATATGGAATGATGTGTAGTAACCTTCCGTGTCACAGGAGAATTCGGAACTTGTCTCTAAATCTTCATGTAAGTCATGAATGATATCTGGCGTAAGGGTACCTTCGCTTGTGACGCTTCCAGAGCCGGAAGTGTTAAGGAATCTCCTTCTACTTATTATTGAACTGGGTGGTCCATGGTGGAAATTGAGGGAAGTGTTAGAAGTGGCAGCAGAAGTTGTACTTTTAGGAGGAACAGTAGTCGTGGTGATTTCAGAACCAATACTTGTTCTTCCAGATTCGGAACTAGCTGACCAATTGCCGCTTGACGAATGGGGCTCGTCTTTGCCGACGCCACATCGTCTCGATCTTCGGTGTGCTGATGTGCTTCGTAATTTTACTGCACCGTTAATTGTCGCTGTGTTTGGAATGCTAGTCGGAACTCCTATACTTTTCTCCGATGAGGAATATGACGCACATCTTTGGTGTGTCCTTCGATCTTCTTCTCCAGGACGCTTCTTTCGCATCGTGACTGGTTCTTGAACCTGAGGTTCTTCTACGTTAGTAGGAGACAAAGATTCTTTATTCTTCTCAGTTTTTGATGTTTCTTTAAAGCTGTCTCTACTGGCGCTCGGTGATCTACCGATCTTTTTTAGTCTGTTTTTACCCCATTGCTTCAGACTGTTGAAATGACTTTTCTTCGTTACAGGATCGATAGGACTTCTCTTAAGTAAGTCGCTAGACTGAGATCTGCTGACAGTATTATCTTCGATTTCTTCAGAAGCCACAGCATTTGATGTATCGCTATGATAGGACAAACCAAGCAAAGCATTAGTCACACGCTAAGGGCAGAACTATGTAGAAAATCTTCAAATAACTCTGCTTAGTCTTGTAACAGCGGAATCATTTCAAGACATCAGTAATTATGAAGCTAATGTAAAAAAATGACACAATTAGTGTTCAAGTGCACAAAAAGTTGATTGTCATTGTTTTTTTTTTTGATGAACATTCGACCTGAATTGTTAGAAGATGGCTAAACAATGACAATCAGTAACAAAAATGTATTCACAGAAGCAAGAGACGGTAATATGAACAGGTTAATTAAAATGTGTGCCAAGTTTTTATTGCACATTTTAAGCTCACCACACAGTACTGTGCTTTATGGTTATTATCATCGTTAATTGTTGTAAGATTACATTATCTACGAAAAATTAACACAAGGAATAATTATATAAGTGGAGAATAATGTATGTAGATAATATAACCTAGTGTACAGTGCAAACTAGAAGCTTACCCAGCTATAGCCTCTCTAAGCTCTTTCTGATCAGTGCCCGATATGGTGTTTCGTCTTTTACCCCGCGGTTTTCTTGTCCGCGTCCTTCTTTTCACCGTGTCCGTTTCGCCGGCTCCCGTCTCTATGTGCAGCGATTTCCGGGAACTACACATTCTATCGAAGAACCTTCCTGACGTGTCTATAGCCACGAGTTCAGGGGGGAATCTGCGCAAACAAAAACGGACAAATAGGTATATTTTGTTAAAGCCAATAAGTATTGCAATATTTTAACCGAATTATTTTTATGAAAACCTATCGTCCGTCTTTTATAATTTGATCACCTAAGTCTCGTGGACATCTAATCCAACTACAATAACAGCAGATTTATTTAAAGACGGATCCCACCAACATGACGATTTGTTAAATGACATGGAACTAATGTGCTGCATATATCTACTTTTAAGTAGGTACTACTACTAATACTACAGGAACGTTGCATTAACTATTGTTCTACTAGGAAACTAGTTATCACATGTAAGTAGTTTAACAGTTTTGACTGTTCGGTGCACGCTTCTATTTGCATCTGTTAGCAACTGTGAGTGTTAGTTCTCATCATCACCCCATCGCCGCGCGCCGGTCCCACAGCTTGGCATCGATCTCTTCTCAAAATGAGAAAGATTAGGGTAAGTCCCACAACGCTGCCAATTTCAGCTTGGCAGAATTCGTACACCTGCGAGACTCTATACTGAGATTTCAGATGCTCAGATCTCTGACCTCATATTTTCTTTTACCGATAATGCAAGTGATAACTAATTTCTAAAACGAACAACTATGAGCCCTTATAAAAAACATGCACCCATCAATCCATCAACCTTTGACGGTTTACTACTGGACATGAGCCTTGCCTAACTAAAGATGGACTGGATCAATTTTGTGCCCTCTGAAGCGTTTTCCCGCTTCCTTCTTCAGGTCGTCAGTCCACCTGGTTAGCTGGCGACGAACAGCTTGGCATGTCTTTAAGAACATTGTGAAGAATTCAGGCAGGCATTCAGGTTTCATGTATCATGTATGTATGTTTATCTTCGCCGTTTTGATAAGCAAGTGATATTTTATTGCATAAAACATACTACATTACACATGTGCCCTAAGAATCCCAGTCTTTTTCAAGTCATTAGTCTACCTTGTCGAGAACGGTCTATGCTTTTTGACTATGCTCGTTGACTTCCCTCCAGGACTTTCCCTTCTTCCCCATCGATTTATCAGATATACATACTTGGAGGCAATAACTCGTAGCTGCTCCTCCGGGCTGGGCAGCCTGTGGTCGATTGGCTCGTCGTCGCCAGAGCACTCTGACAACTCGTCGGGGGTGAGCGTCACGCTGCTCGCGATACGCATCGACGCGTCCGGGAACGTCGTCACTTCGCCGATAGCTTCTCGCGACGTCCATTTTCGTAGGTGCTCTACTACCGACGGCTGGAAATATTTAAGGGAAACGTTATTGCTTGTACAATGGCAGACGAAAAACAGAGTGGGGTTAGTAAACCTTCCTCAAGGAAGGTACCGTATCGTGGGAGTCCATGATCGATTGTTTTCGTCGGCGTGCTATAGGAGGCCGTTGTAATGATTTACAACTTTCGACAATCGGATTAGCTACTAATCCGCACTGGTACAGTTTTGAATATGTTCCGGTTTGCATATGCAGAGACCGACAGTGAGGCATGAAAGAAGCAAGAAGACGCTGAAAGTCGATTTTCTATTTCCCATGGACACTGAAAGCGTCAGTGTTAAAAGTGCATTTCGAAGCTCGTTGCTGAATTGTGTCGATTTTAACGAGAGCATCCGAGATACATACGATAAGCGTCTCTACTTCAACGTCTACTTTAGATTAATGAGTCTCCTCTTGGATGTGAGCATGGGCTTGCAGAGCAGGTATGGTGAGTGCAGGGAATCCTTACGCAGCTGCTCGAGGAGTGAGCCCGAGTTGGGCTCGTGCCAGTTGCGTAAATACTTACCAACTTACGGCTGCGCTCGACTCGATCAACTTCGTTAATGGTTACGAT
>DWMR01000735.1:0-11261 GCA_018245355.1 Dalla costala | reverse complement strand
AAGGAGGTAAAACTTATTCGTAGCTGAAATATTTCATATTCATTCGAGTTTTAGTCACTTAGAATTTACATACTTTACAACTCATATTTCAGATTTTGCTAAATGGTTCTCATTACAAGAAAGCGGCAACTCCGTGTTTATTATACAAAATTCTGCTGAGGAGCTACCAGATGATGTGATAGAATTAAACTATCAGCTACTGTTTACGATTGTCGCAAGCAAACCTGGAACAGATGGCGGGAGATCAGCAATATCAATATCACTACCAAAAGGTATATTACCACGGTATTACAATTTCATGACATTACATTACTTTTTAAATTTTTTACTTGGATGCGGGTCGCCCAGGGCGATACCACTGCTATCGCCGTTTTCGCTGCGTAGCATCTCAGTTCTTAGGAGAAGCAATCGACCTGTGCCCAGCTTGGAATAAGACTATTATTTTTATTACTAAGGATTATTTACTCGATTATAACTAATATTTACTGGACTTTTCTGGAGTTTTCACTAACAGTCCTTACTACTATTAGGTAATAATGTGACTACCTAGTCCTTCTCACAATTTTATTCCAGATTTGTTACAGATGTCCATGAGAGGCATTGGCCAGTGGCTGCATGCGCGTTTGCTATTCTCATCACATAAAAAATTTGTTAGGTTCTAATGATAAAGTTAAAAGTCAAAATTCTGTATAAGTTATTCAAGTTAGTATGTTTACTACGAAGTCCAATTTGGACTGAGTCATAGTCTGATTCCCGTTGAACTATACTTTTTGGACCCAAACACTTTTCCCTTTAAAACTACTGCTCCACGGCAGAATTGAATTTACCTATGGGTTTTCTAAGTGTGTTTGACGGTTAATTCATCTTTCAAGCAGCAAAGGAGCAAAGAGATAGATAGTAGTTGGCCGAGGAGTGACATCGGCTACTATTTTTATCTGGGAAAATCCCCGACTCCTGTGGGATACATATAGGAATTTAACGCAAAGGGAGCAGCGGGCATAGTCTTGTTATGAATATTTAATTAATTCAGTAGAACATAATTTTAACATTAAATGCAAAATATATACCTATGCAAATATTTACCAAAGTTTCTAAAACCAAACCAAACCAAAATATTTACCTTTGTGCCAATGTTTCGTTTAAGGTCACAGAGATAAAGTGATTTTACGCTTTGAGGAAAACAATTACGTGGGTCAGATTGAAAATGGAACGTTACATCTGTCATCAATAACTCTCAACAAGGACGTAGATATAGAGACAATAGACTTTACAATTACTGGAGGTAAATAAAAAATAACAAAGTTAACAATTGTATGATTAAAAAAAAATCGGATATTGATCTAGAAATAAACTTTGACAAATAATAATAATGATAATACGAAACATAATTTTTCAATTACAGAGTATGCTGATTACTTTAATTTGATCAAAAACGATAACCACATAGCCATTGAGCTAACCAGTAAACTTCCAATAGATGTTAAAGAAAGCTCGTTTATCATACTCAATATAGAAGCATCTCATGTTGAAGCTATAACTGGGCATACAACTATAATTTTAAAGATATCAAAAGATGACATATCTCGT
The DNA here is from genome assembly GCA_018245355.1 of Dalla costala. Taxonomy (NCBI): domain Eukaryota; kingdom Metazoa; phylum Arthropoda; class Insecta; order Lepidoptera; family Hesperiidae; genus Dalla; species Dalla costala. Next base: position 9,674 of record DWMR01000735.1, on the reverse strand, counting down.
GTTGTGACACCAGTTTTCGAACAAGCTTACTATACAGGAGAATACAGTACAGAAAACGCATTAAAATTTACCCTTTCACTTCGTTTAATTCAGGGATTTGATGAGTCTGTCTCATTTATACTTGAAGGAGGTAATTTTTTTGAATATGAATCTTCGGAATCAACATTGAACATTAGTTTAACGTGCCCGTAATAATATTGTTTCCTTTCAGATGATTCACAAGGCTTCGTCTTGACACAGTACACACCAAATAACGTTGTATTATCGCTGGGTGGCGAAGGACTGCCTCAAAATTTTAATCGCTCGCATCTTACTTTCTCCGTTATTGCTGACAAGCCTGAAAGCGTGCCAGGGCGTACTGCTATTATAATATCTCTCACAGGTCGTTTAATTACTTATTTTATTTTTAATAGTTTTAAGTGCTAGAAAATAGAGAACTAAAAGCACAAAGTAAAATGATTAAATTTTATTATGCTGTTATATGACTTATTATGTAAACACAAGTCAGTTCAAACTTTGAGTAGGTACAGCTTTACCTAAGTATATCATATACATTATTTAAAGATTTTTCAGCAGTTGGGGCTCTTAGGTTTTGGGAAGACTTTTACAAAGGTTCTATTAAAGAAGGCGATTTAAACCTGGATATAATTAGTCTGAAGAAGGGTTATTCTGAAGATGTTAAATTCTATTTAACTGGAGGTAAAAATATGTCTTAGCCTACGAATTAAGTCCTAAATAAAACAACAGAAATTACATCTCTTTTAGATTATTACGATTATTTTCAGTTAACCAATGAAATTGGAAATATAACAATAAGATCGGAAACAGAGCTTCCACCTGAAGTATATGAAAGATATAATGTATTAATTCTAATACTACAAGCTCATATAGAAACCGTTGGAACTCATACAACAGTAATTCTTGAATTAAAGCCAAAGTCTGATTCCAATAACCCGGCACTGATTTTCGAAAACACATACTACAGAGGTTCTTATTCAAAGGCAAATAGTTTAATTTTCGATTCGCCAATAAGATTACTTGATAAAACGGACGACAAGATCCTATTTAGGCTTGAAGGAGGTAAGAAACTATTTTCTTGGTATTTAATTAACCAATGCCTAAATCATCAATGGAAATTCCGCATAAGTTCATAACTTAGGTACTTATGTTCAATGAGCACTTCGCTTGACTTTTCACATAGACCAAGTGCAAATATGCTAGTGTCTCTCTGTGTACAAGTGTGTGTGCTTGTGTGTGTGTGTGTGTGTGTGTGGTTGTGAGTGTAATAATGTTATAACATTATACAAATAATAAATAAATAAATAAATAAATAATAATAATAATACAGTAAACAGTATTTTAAACCACTTAATAGAAAATGATGCTATAACACGATATAGTTACAATTTACAATAGTCGCCCAAAAAACGACTTCAGCATAAAATTGATATAGGTATTGAAATTTACAGATGATTCTGTCTGGTTTGGACTGGACATAAAGTCGGAGAACTCAGTAGCTCTCACCCTAACAAGTCCTATTCCACCAGAAGTCTTAGCAAATAATCGAAAGCTCATATTTGTCATCACAGCTGCAAGACCCGGCAGCGTGCCGGCTCGATCGACTATAGTTATATCCTTAACCGACGGTAATATACATTCCATAATGATAACTACCTACAAGTTGTCACACATTTAATTTATACACATATCTATTGTTTTTCAGAATATACGACGCATATTATACTCGGTTTCGAGCAAACCAGCTACCGTGGCTCGATCGACAATAACAGTCTCGTTAATTTAGTACCCATTATCTTAAACGATGGATTCAGCCCACAAGTTTCGTTCACTCTTCACGGAGGTAACGATATTTTTCACTAGCATTGACCTTGTACAAAAACCTCCGAAACTCAAACCACGGAAGCCAACTCAATGTCTGATTACACTTAATAAGACAGGAATGTGGTAAGCTTACATTAACCTTATTGATTTATTTTCAGAACTGTCTCTCTACTTTGAACTCGATAACAATGGGCCGACGGTAAAAATAACGTTACGTACAACGACTCCACAAGATTTCCTACCACCCAATGGATTAATAATTCTCGAGCTACAGGCCTCTGCGCCGCAAGCAGTTCCAACTGTTGCCACAATAGTACTGACAGTCGAGAATGAAAATAATATTCCTATTAATGAGCAAATGACTTTCGCCGAGACATATTATACGGCACGTTTTAGTATTCAAGATGGTCTCATTATCAACCAACTATTCTCCTTAGAGCAAGGTTACGACAGCAGTGTAGTGTTTGCACTTGAAGGAGGTATGTATTATTATTATCTATGAAGTTCCTAGACATCTGAATGCTATTATTACCGACCGGAATTTCACAGCAGATGTCGACAACTTTCAGATAATTCCATATGGTTTGGACTGGACAGAAAGTCGGAGAACTCAGTAGCTCTCACCATGACAAGCCCCATTCCACCAGAAGTCTTAGCAAATAATCGAAAGCTCATATTTGTCATCACAGCTACAAGACCCGGCAGCGTGTCTGCTACAGCTACTATAGTCGTATCTTTAACTGACGGTAAAATATTATTTGTTTTCATATTATTTTTATTATTCTGGAATGAGACAAACGCTTGTTTTTTTTAAACAACGCGGGAGCTTTTTTGCTTGGTGGATCGGCGGGTTAAGACTAGTTTCTTCATTATAATGAACAAGGAGTTACCTACGCGACTACATTTCCAAATGTTAGTATCAAAGTTTAATGACATAAATCATTAACGTACAACAACGGTAAATGTTTTTAATCCTGAATAATGTGTGTTGACAACAACTGCTTACAGACGCTTTAATTTCAATTTTAATTGACTCTCCAAGATTTGTTATAAACCTGTATTATGAATTATGGCTTTTCTACTCGTATTACTTGAGTATCTTATCAGGTTATCAGTAAGCACTTTTGATGAGATTTTCCTATAAAGTTTGAAATTACAGTATTTTTATCAATGTAATATTTGCATTCATATCAATGACAACTACTTACTTTGTTTATTTCAGGCGATCATTTTAGTTTAGATTTTTGGTTTTATTGTGTTCAAGTTGTGGTTTTCGTTCTTTATTGCTTTAGATTAATTTAGATTTAAGCAGATTTAGTTGTAAGTTCTTCACAAGTGTTGAACAGTTCTAATTTTTTTGTATTTTCAGCCACTTCGACTGAGCCATCTGTCACATTCGATAAAATCATTTATAATGGAGTTATTCGAATTGGTACCGTCACGCATGAACCGATCAAAATATCGGGATATACTGGATCAAACATCGGACTTGTGGGTCGTAAGTACATCCAACGAGCCATCTTTTTTAAAATTTTATAGTTGGGATTGAAACTCAGTAAACATTACGTAATATTTGAATTTAACACTGTCGTATTTAATTAAGGTCACAGATGAGTTGCTACTGTTGTTGACTACCACATAAGGACCACGACTAAATGAGCCAAAGCGAAATTATGGCTGAAATTGGCATTAGTAGTGTTTGAATCTCCAGGATCAATCCTTTTTTCAAGATGTATTTTTTCTAGGTTCGAACGTAGGTCCTATCAGTTCGAAATATGATTTAGCACTTAAAAAATAAGTATTTAGTTAAAGTCGGTTAAGTTCGTTTACGAATTTATTAAGTATTTAAATAATATATTTTTTATAAATAAACATATTTGGTAAAGGGGGGTAAAATTCGCAATGAATATTTTTATTAAAATCGTCGCATTTCTCTGTATTTAATTAATCTTAACCCATAGTAATCCAAGAAAATGTTTGGAATTTGCAGAGCATGCGGATCTATTTGAACAAAATCTTTCGGATGGAGAACTTGTGATATCTTTAAAATCATTGGCAGTACTTCCTAATGTATCCCACATTGCTTTAGAGTTGCAAGCAGATGGTGCAAGAGCTGTTCTCTTGCTAAATATTCAAGAATCGGGTGAGTAAAATGTTGCTAGTACGCAATTATTTTTTTCAAATGCAATTGAATGTTTCCTCAACTCGAAAGACGATTTTTGGGATAAAATTGTGATGGTTATTAAAAGAATACCTGTGAAAACAGCAAAACAATTGAAAGTATTTTGTTGTAAGGTATTTTAATTTTGAGCAATTTCATGGCTTTTGTGCAGTTGAACATTGTATCTATTGTATAATTTTCATTAAACATAATAAAATGGAGCAAATCATGGTTAAGTTGGATAAATCTTATATGTTTAGTGTCACCTCAATTTACGAGAATAGTAAGATTCCGGACTCTTCTTTTCCTGTTAGTATTAAAAATATCCCCGTATTAAATAAATACCATTTGGCAGATGGCTTTTTTGATGATTTTTACTTTGCATCAGCATTTACATGTATATCTACTGTTAAATAAAAGATAATGGTTTTGAATTTAGCTTTAGAAATTACCAACTATGACCCATGCAATTACTCTAAGACAGTCCATATAAACAAACCGATTTTAAATTCTTGAGAAACCCTAGAAACCTAAAAAGTTACTTACTTATCCTACACAACTCGTCTCTCAACTAAATACCATAATTTAGCTTCATACCTTGATTGACATTTTAGCTAAATGACCATCTTAATATCAAACGATCAATCAAGATTCGGTTCGATTTCGTTCATTAACATAATAAAGGAAATACCAACGATGTATCAAAACAATAGATAAGCTTTCTTCATGTAAATGACATTTTAAATCTCTATCAAATTTCAAACTCTTGGCGTTTTGGGCGTAGTAACTCTATAGTTTTGATACATAGTTGGTTAAAACAAATAATTTTAATAATAAAGCCAGTTTAAAATTGCACTAAAACAAACCTTTTATTTCTGTGCACTTGTGAAGTTTTCAATAATCCAGTTAATCATAATTTTAATTTACGAGTACGCAGATAGGTATGCCCCATATCCTTACCATACTCGATCTATACCATTTTTGCCAGGAAATAAGTACTTGTTTTTACTCCTATCTCTACCATACTTGTAACCTATGATTTATGACTAAGATACTTGAGGAAATTGCTTGTCGAATAACACTGATAAATATAATCAAAGTAGGGACATGTGTAAATGATTAGTGGACGATAACCTGATTAAGTGTACCATTTTACAGATATTCCGGTAATTCCTACGGTCACCTTCGGTTCTCCGTCGTATATATTGCGAGTGGATGTAACACACATTGGTCTAATCGGACAAGTACAGGCTACTTCGGATAATGGGGAAGCAGTGAGCTATTCACTACTTATTGATGAAGGTACGAGTAGGTATATTATGTTTCCGACCTGTCGTTTTTATCCTTCCTTGTTTGGGAAGCTAGATTGTCTACTGCGATTGGGGTTGATTGTTCTAAGGAAGGCAAGGAAGGAAGGAAGGAAAAAGGCAATGACTGAAACCTTAAAATTTCGTAATGTCCTAATGTCCGCATGTTGAGTTACAATGTTATCTGAGTTCTTAGATCGATACTCTGATGCAAGCGTCCTGAACAAGGCGAGGCGATCCTTCACTGCGGAGCACTTGCTTCTGCTCTCATCTGACTTACATTTTATTACACTATATTACAGAAAGTGGTGATAGCTTACTCGGTACGTACGTACCTATGGTTACGTGACTTTACTGGGTTCACATCCCAGGCACCTAAGACTTTTCTATGTTAGGTAGCATATGCGTTTTAAGCATTTCAAGCATGTGAGGCATTTATGTCTGCCAATCTGCATTTGGCCAGCGTGGTGGACTATGGCCTACGTCTAATACTAAGTCTAATACTAAGAGGAGACCCGTACTCAGTACTGGGCTGGTGGTGGGTTGTTGATGATGATGAGGATGACTATACATAATGTACTTATCATAAGTTAAGCATTACGCCACGCTTACTACTTACCTCAGTTTTGCTAACCTTCAAAGTTCCTAAAGTTAGCGCCTACGTTTTTTAATGGGCAGTTTTATGTTCTTTGTCATTAATTTTACATTTTGTTTTACAAAGCAGTAGGCGCTGCTTAAGTAATTTACCCATAGAAAGGGTAGCCATTGTTTGAATAAGTACTGAGTTGAGGTTCTTTGGAAATGGTTTGTTATGTATGTAGGTATGTTCTGTAAAATTATGTTCGTTAAAATCATGATACTTTTTAACTAACGATGAAATAAAACTGCAAAAAGCACACCTAAGTGCTATTAATTGTTCATGTCCCATATACCTACTTTGAGGAGTCCGGATAGTGCGTTGAAATCTTAACCAGACTGCTATCACACCTTCCGCTTTTATTCTACAAGATTTATTTAAACTGTCACCAAATCATCAAATACCACCTAAACCCTAAAAAATCTCCTATCCCCTAATCCCATCCCACCATATCCATCCCATCCCTTAATATATCCTAGTTAAACACTCCGGTAGGCAGAACCAGCTAAAAGTTCGAATGGAATGACACCACCGCCACACTCATTTCTAGTAGTATTAAGTACCTACCAAGTATTAGCAAGCAACGCATCTGTAACAACCTTCGAATATAACTTTATAGTCGTTTACTATTTTGTGTGCTGTCCGTTTGAAAGAATGGAAGAAACATGTATTTATTAAACACCGCAACATAATTTGGTAAATTATAGAATTTTACATAAGTTTTGAGTTTGATTGATTTATTTGTTTTTATAGAGCATCTGCGAGAGAGATTAGCAGTTGATAGTGATGGCCAACTCCGATTGTCAGCACCGGCCAATAGTGGCGCGCACGCGTTCCAGGTGGTGGCGAAGACGATCGTCACAGGTGTATCTGCTACTGCCCCTGTACGTATAAGAGAAAAATTTACTGTTATTATTCATCCAAATACTATGTACCCTACTACAGTTCTAGAACAGACACGGCAATTCATACTTGTGTCCCGTTCAACAGTGGTAATTATACCACACTTCTCTCTTTGCTTCCTTCCGTCCTTCGTAGCTAGTCTAGCGTTGCGGTTTTCACTGATAGATTAGCACTCTGCACTAGACAGTATAATAATTATACACAGAACGCAGCAGCAGCGTACGCAGTTACAGCGCTTTATCGGCTGATTGCTTTAAGTTACCAAAAAAGAAAACGACTTATGCTTTAGATCGCTGCTCTATATACCTACTTTATCTCCATGTTATTATTGTTTTAAGTGCCTTTTTACTCGCCTAACACGTATTGGCAGTGGAAACTGCATATTGGTTTAAATCTTTTCTGTTATGTAATACTTAATTGTTTTTTTCTCAAATAAATAAGCAAAGAAAACAAACCGAGCCCCTTACGTAACTAAGTGTTATAATTAGGTATTCCGAAATTAAAATCAAATTTAACTGTCTATTGTTAGTTCTTTGTTGAATAGAGTAGGAACATCGTTTCTGAATCGTAGCTTGTAGTCCTTGTAGGTAGGAAGTATTTTTATAACATCATAAACTTATTAGACTATCGTATGTTATTATCTGTATAAGTACCTACATCGTAATATTGGCGTATATCGAAGCAGATACAAATTGATGATAAGTACCGATACCGATGACAAATATATCTAACGACTGCTATGTATTGGTAACAATCCCGATCCAACACCTTATTAGTTTAAAGTTAAATGTTCCTATAAGTTGCAAGGAAAATTTAGAGTTGATAACTTTAAATACCACATAGGTACATTTAACGTATTTAAATTTATACTGTCTACCGTAGTGTTCTTATGTTGCTGTAATTTCTTCGTGTGTACAATAAAGAGTATTCTATGATTTTAAACTTAAATTAATCATATTGTATCACGGGTACCTACTCACGCTGTCGATAATAATATATTGTTCATTTGCCGATATTTCGACCCAGTTGCATGGACCGTGTCACCGTTTCACGTGGCCACGATCCATGCACCACCACAAGCAATCAATTGCTGTTAGAGATGAATACATGCGCACACAACAGGCATGTTATTCTCTCGCGTTATCGGTTGAGGAATGAGCTCGCGACAAAATAAATTATCAAGGTCTTTTCACACTCTTGCATTCCCCGAAAGTCCATAAATTGTTATTTGTAGTTACCGTTAACCCCCCAAAGGAAACAATGTATTGCGAGATACCGTTTGGGACACATCCCGATAACAGTGACAATTTTATTTACACACACTAACATTCAAGTTAATACGTGTAAATAATAGAATGACATTGTGAGATGTGAATTGATGAATGGGAATCGCACAGCTATTTATAATATGTTTGCCAGTTTTATGTAGAATAAGCGTGATTTTGAGTTTCACCTAATTGGATCTCCAATAAAGGCGGTCCTACTCAATACTCAATATATTTATTGCAGTCATAGTCGACTACCTGATCGACAATTCGAACTATAAAATACCGCTTACAAAGTTACCAACAAAAAGCAAACTTAGCTCTTTACTGATCAATTACCTACATGATATAAAATCATAAAATGACATTTGTATCATATAAACTCACCCACAATTGATATGAGAAAGCATTTAAATGATCCGCAATAAAAGTATTAAACTGACTTTGGCCGTCTACGAATGTATAATAAATACAGCTTACTACATTGATTAGGTATATTATTTACATTAAAATGTATATTATTTTCCATAGGTACATCTAACAGTAGAAGCCGTCACATTCTGTGGCGATAATATCGTCGTACCACCACTGATCATTTTGGAAAGAGATGAAGAGAAACCACATAGAAACTTGGTGGTGTTGAATGAAACAACTTTCCCTGGCTGTCGATTTACTCTGTCTAATAGTTGGCCGCAAGATCAAACATGGTTGTACGTAGACGACAACGGTCTACATACAGAAGCAATCGATAGAGAAGACCAATCGATAGCTTTTATGGTGGTGTCGCAAATTCAAGTCGAGTTGGTTCTTCGATGTGAGGATGACGTCACGAGCAGAGCTAAGCGCTCGTTAGACAAAGCTGATTGGCTCGGGCCTTACGAGTATGGCTCTAATAAATGGATATTGACAGATACGATCCCGTATAATGCTCGGCGAAGCTTAGTGAACCTCATTGTTAACGATATTAATGACAACCCTCCGATATTTGTTGGCAAAGATCGCGAACCCATTGCCGTCGGATATCCAGTGGCTGACCTTGAAGAAATAATTCTGCCAAGGGCTTTGGCCGAGTTAAAGGTATGTTCGAAAATCATAAGTAGGGGCAGCGGTTTAATGATTGTATTAACTATTGATCAATTAAGAATTCGACATGCTGAACATAAACATCACAAACGATGAAAAGGTTGTCGGTTTTATCAAACCACAGTAGGTACATTAGGGGTATGTGGTGAGATTAGATCACCTTCGGAATGAGTACCTAAAGTGATTTAATTGTCAAACGAAACAAAAACGATTTTAGATGCAAAAGACAAAAATACAGACACATACTCTGGCAGATTACTTATACAAAGGCATCAAACTTCTGAGACTCCTCTTTTACGCCGGAGAATATAAATCAGAAATGGCTACGGAACTGAAATCCTCCAAGAGCTTGTCGGTCTTATCGGTCTATATATGTATCTACGCCATCACAACCATGTACCACAAACTTTTTGACGACTCCGTGGCGCGTTGGTTAGTGACCCTGACTGACGAGCTGTGGGTCCCAGGTTCGATCC